>PVHY01004968.1:0-87899 GCA_004024945.1 Uropsilus gracilis
CCTCCCTCCCTCCCTCCCTTCCTTCCTTCCTTTTTTGGTTGTGTTTCAACCTCTTCTTTACTTCTTTTCCTTCTTCTTCTGGGAGCAACTGTTTGCATCCAGACCCTCATCTCAGGATCTGCTTCCATGGACTCCAACTAGACAATAGGTCAAGCATTGCATTTCCATGATTTCTAATGCTTTTCAGGAATTGAATTCAACAATATAATAACCATATATTTTGCATTAGACTAAAAGTTCTTTACTATCTGAGGCAAAGTTCTTTGCTTTCTAAGGCAAGAATCATAGTTGACTCTGATAATTTTTCTTATTGTCCATTGAACCTGAAATTTATAAATAATGCACTGATTCATGAATAAATGCAGGGTATAGTGACAGCAGTCACTGATTTTTATCTGGAATTGCTTCTAGATATATTAAGTGAAAATTCTGTGTCCCCATGTTCCTTTGGATAGATTGGGCTGATGGCCTCAGACAAAAGATACTTTACTTGTATAAACTTACTGCTAAAGGTTAGGTGACACAAGTGTATTCCATC
Organism: Uropsilus gracilis; assembly: GCA_004024945.1. Lineage (NCBI taxonomy): Eukaryota > Metazoa > Chordata > Mammalia > Eulipotyphla > Talpidae > Uropsilus > Uropsilus gracilis. The sequence continues at coordinate 539 of PVHY01004968.1, forward strand.
TTGAATTTCTTTTAGTTCTAAAAAATTCGATGAATAAGAAGTTACTGTATCTTATGATTATTGATATTATGATTACTGATAATTTTATCAATTATAAGAAACTGCTTTATATCTGATGTTCTTTCAGAGAACAAGGAGAAGGGCCCTTCTTTTGTGGCATGTTAATTTATCTTTATTTGCATAGCTCTTGAAATTAGAAGACATGGGTTGCAGAAGTCAAGCTTGTAAGCTTATAATCAATGTAATATGGTGATATGTCATCTAATTGAGGCCTGTTTAGCCTTCCTCTTTTACATAATGGAGGCATGGTAGGTAATATGGGATATTAGGTTAACTGGTAATATTTTACTATTCAAGCCTAGCATGAAAATCAATTTCCCATGATTTGATTTAGTTCTGTGCCTCAGGAAGTGAATAACTGAAGAAAGGAATTGCAGAATTAATTAAATATAGCTTCTTTCCTGAGTCATTCATCCTTAGAAACCAATAAATATTTATTCAGTACTCTGTAGAAAAGTGAAATTCTCTCATCAGATAAAAATTTTATTTTCCTGAAGTGATTTTCTTAGCTCCAGTATATATTTGCTGTTCAGAAATAACTGGTCAGAATCAAAGAGTACAATTTGTCTAATGAGTTCACTGTAAGTGGGAATATAACTTAGATTTTCACTGTTGTTTGCTTCTTTTTCTTTCATATTTACTTTTCACAACGTGGTGTTGTCCAAATATATATAGGGACGTCGTATAGGAAGAGCTCTTTCCATACTTCTCTAAGCGTCAGTGACTGTGTAAAGATTTGTAACTTGTCCCTGCATGCAACAAGGGACCCAAAACACATTTTTTCTCAAGGTGGATCCCTGAGACCTCATTCTGCCTGATGACATGGAGAGAGTGATCAAAGATCTTCAAAAGGCCTGGTCTACTCAACATGTTTGTTTTGTTTTCTTTTTTCTTCAGGCTCTCTTGGATTGCATATCCCTTCAAAGATGCCCTAGTTTCAGAAACACCAATTATACTAATTAGATCAAGTGACTTAATAAATATAACATGCTTAGATTAGCTTCTAGAACACTAAAAGCCCTAAAGTAAATACGAATTAAGTTACAGGCCAATACTTCCTTCTTGGAAACCTTAAGTTAGATTTATTTTGGAATTCAGAATTTTTTTTTAGATTTTAACACAGAAATACATATACATATATACTAGATCTTGCACAAAGCCTCCAGCACCCCTAAATAAAATAGCATTTCTGAAGTGAACCATAGAATATATTTATAACAAGCATTTAATAGTCTCATGTTAGTTCAGGTCAGATTATGCCACAGAAAGATCATTAAAAACTTGTATTTTTAGAACTTGTTTTTATTTTGTAATTGTGGATACAGGATTATGAACCAAGAATCTTGATTGCTGTACAGTAAGAGTTGAGGGTTGTACAGTAAGAGGGTTGTACAGTATTCATTTTTGTGCAATTCTGCCAAATTGCTTTCCAAAGTGACTGTTCAATTTTGTATTCCTACCAGCAATGAAAACTTTTGCTGTTCCACATCCTTATAATATTTTCATTTAATTGAGAATATTTTACAATTTCTTTTGAAACTTCTTGGACCTCGATGTTAATTTGAATTTTACTTTCTAAGTATTTAGAGTAATTCCTGCTATCTTTCTGTTACTGATTTCTAGTGTAATTCCATTGTGATTTCAAAACTGTCCTCATGGGATTTCTATTGTTTCACTTTTGTTAAGGTGTGCTTTATGAGCCAGAAGGTGGTCTTATTTTGGTGAATGCTCTAAATGAACTTGAGAGAATTAGTATTTTGCTGCTATTGGATGCAGCAGTCTATAGATTTTATTATATCCAGTTGATTGATTTTTTTTTTGTTCAATTCATCTCTTTTTACTAATTTTCTGTCTGAATAATCTGTTTCTGATAATGGGATGTTGGACTTTCCAACTGCAATAGTGGGTTGATACACATCTCTTGCAGTTCTATTAGTTTTTGCCTCATGTATATATACGTTATGTTGTTAGACTCAAGGATTATTAAGTGTTCTTAAAGAATTGATTCCTTTGTCATTATATTATACCCCTATTTATCTCTGATTACTTTCCATGCTCTAAAAGCTAATGTGTCTGAAGTTAGCATAGCTGCTATTGCCCACTCTTGATTAGTGGTAGCATGGTTTATTTTCACCCATTCATCCGCATTTGATCTATATGTGCCTTTATATTTAAAGTGTGTTGTTTCTTATAGACAGCATATAGATAGGTATGTTGTTTTGTTTATTTAATTTATTTTTTTATCTATCTACCCTCACAATCTCTGTTTTTTTAACTGGTGAATTTAGACCATTGATGTTAAAACTTGATATAGTTAGGTTAATACCTTACTATATTTGTTGCTTTTTTCTATTTGTTGTTGTTCTCTTCAGTTCTCTTTTGTCTATCATCATTTCTGCCTCTTGTGATTTCAGTTGCCAACTTGACTCTACTTTCTCTCATTTCTTAGAATAAGAAAAACCAAAGCTTTTATTTTTTGCCTTTCCTTTTTCTTTCATCAGTGTTCTTCCTTTCTTTATGTAGATCCACGTTTCTAACATGTACTATTCTCCTTTTCTCTAAAGAACTTCTAAAATGTCTTGTAACAAACCCATTAGCAACATATTCTCTCAGTATTAGTCTGAGAAATCTCAATTTCTCTTTCACTTATTGAAATAATTTTATAATTATTATTTTTAATTTTATATGGTACAAGATAATTGTATAGGGTACAAGAATTCTAGGTTGTATTTTTTCTTTAAATATTTCATTCCATTCTTTATTTTACTTGCATGTGGGGGAAGAAGCTGGGTGTAATTCTAATCTTTGCTGCTCTATAGGTAAAATGTTGTGTCCCTCTGGGTTCTTTCAGGTAGTTTTCATTATCATTGATTTTCTGTTGTTTTGATATAATGCCTAGGTATAGTTTTTTTATTTGTTTATTTTCACCTGCCTGGTATTTTCTGAGCATTCTAGTTCTGTGGTTTAGTGTCTGATATTAATTTGGGTAAATCCTTAGTCATTACTGTTTCAAACATTACTTCTTTTCTGTTTCTCCCTTTGTGGTACTCCCATGATGTGTATATTATGCTTTTAGTAGCTGTCTGTTTTGCAAGGAGGTATGCTAGGCAGGCTGGCAGGCAAGGCAGGGGGCAGGGCTGGGAGTCTAGCAGACTTCTCAGCCTCCCAGCCCCCCATGAATCTTCACTCTTTCTCTGGGCTCTCTGTGGCATTCTCTGTCTGGTGTTCACTACCCCCCAGTGTGATGCCACCCTTTTATCACCTCCCTCCTAGGCCTAGGTGAGCCCACTTACACATGTGCACACCCACTGGGCCAGGGATGTACAGTGTTGGGGAGGGCCTAATACACAGGTGCTGGTCATAGGGGCTAATGGCAGAAGGGCACGGTAAATCCTGACAACTCATTTATACTACACTGTCCCACAGATCTTGTACAGTCTACTGTTCTTTCCAGTTTTTTTTTTTCCCTATTTGCATTTCAGTTTTGGAGATCTTATTGAGAAGTCCTCAAGGTCAGAGGTTCTTTCCTCAGCTGCATATACTAAGTCACCAATAGGCTCATTAAAGGCATTCCTTATTTCTGTTACAGTTTTTTGAGCACTTGCCTTTATTTTTGTTTTTTGGCATTCCCATCTTAAACTGTGTGCTGTCTACCCACAGAACCCTTAGCATATTAGTCATAGTTGCTTTGATTCTTGATCTGATAGTTCCAATACACTTGCCATACTTGAGTCTGCTTCTGATGCTTTCTGTGTCTTTTCAAACTGCATTTCCCCCATGCTTTCTAAATTGCTCTTGATAGCTGTACATGTTGTACCTCTTGACTGTGGAACCTCTTTTTAGGTAATTTTCAGTTGCAGTAGTTAATGAGTATTCGCTCCTTAGCACCCCTAACTCCAGCAGGAAGACTGTGGTTGATGAAACTGGTTTCATTGAGTTAGACTCACTTTGAAAGCTTTTCCTTCATTTAAGTTTTCAATTGGTCACAATGAAGTTTGTGAAAATGGAGGACCCTCAAACTAATGAATATGGAACTGCCATTTGACCCAGCAATCGCTCTTCTAGAAATCTACCCAAAGGAGACCTCAGTACTTGTACAAAGGGACACCTGGGCTCAGATATTTATTACAGCACTATTTATAGTTGCAAGGACATGGAAACAACCCAAACGTCCCAAGACAGACAATTGGATGAAAAAATTTGGTACATATACATGATGTAATACTATTCATCAATAAAAATGACAAGTTTGATGAATTTGATAACATGGATGTGCCTAGAAGAAATCATATTAGCAGAAACAAGTCGGAAAGAAAAAGACAGAAACCAAATGGTTTCACTAATATATGGGAATAGGAAAAACAAACAAAAGGCCAGAAGGAAAAGTCAAGACAAGCTAACAATCAAACTACACAACTTGGGGGTGGGTGAGTGGGAGTGGTCAGGGAGGGGAGGTGGTGGGTGAACCCCAGGGATTACAAAGATGTGAAATATATATATATATAAATAATTATTTACATAAAAATTTAAAAAAAGAAGATGGTTTGGTTAGAAAGGAACAGAAAACCATCATTTGGCCTGCAAGTTGCAAATTGCAGTTGTTGCTTAGTTGACATAGTCTTGAAAGCATTAGATACGGGAAAATTGTAAAAGGAGCAGGAGTGAGTGACTAAATGCTCAAGTATGTATCTGGCCTTGCCATATATGAGGAAAATTGTTTTACCAATGTGGAAAAATCAGGTGACATTAGGAAGAAGCAAAGATAATTTTTGTTGGATTTAACTTTAAAACTTTTTAAAAATTCAAATACTTCAGGTCAAAGCATTAACACATTTCAATTTTAATGTTTAGTTTAATATTTAATGCTAATGAATTTTTTTCATGCTCAAACTTTAACCACAGTTTAGTATTCTCTTTAATCTTGTTTATATCTACTTATTCATCCTAAGAGTTCAGCAGAAATATCATTAAAGAGAAGAGATCAAGATGAATATCCATCATCCAAATGTTCCATCAGAGTATTTTATTTTTTCCTCTTTGGACATGATTTGAGGGAACTGGAAGGAAATAATAAATGGACTATCTTGGGTATTTTGATGTTTTCAAGCTCTTCTATAGTGTCTTGCATACGCTAACATAAAGGTCAAGCTTTTGGGGGCATTAATTATTTTTGAATGATGATATTTATCCATCAATTTTAATCTATAATATGTTCTAAAATTATATTGAGAGCTGAGCTGGCTGTTTTTTCCAACTTTCTAAACATCAAATAATCCCCTTAAGTAAGAAACATGAGGATAAAATTAACATAACTGACAGTTTCCATTAATCAGCTAGATCAAAATATTTGATTTTTTTAAAGATTAAATAGATCTGAATAATCAAGTGTACCAAGCAGTATAAATATTCCTTGACTTAGAGATGCATTGTGGCCAGACTTTAAAGTTATGGTTAATCTTTTGCAACAAATGATTCCAACTGTGTACTGTATAGTTACATTATTATAAGCATTTCCCATGTAGTAAATAATTTAAATCTCACAACAACACTGGGGTATGCACTGTTATCCCCACTTTGTAAGAGAAGAAATGAGACATAGCAGTTAACATAAAGGGCTAACAGCTAATCAAAGGTATGGCTAAGATTTGGACCCAAGTAGTTTGATAGTACTACTCATCTACTCAACCATGTTAGATTTTGTCCTTGAATGTGCTCTAGAACAGCTATCTGAGAAGAAGAGCTCCTGCTGTATTCAGTATCTTCAGTAGTTCAAGACTGATTAGAAACTAAGGACAAGAATTTTAGAGACAGATTCCTGCCACATGGCAGTTAGGTAACCATGGGAAATAAACTCTTCCATGTATTCTTGAACTGTAGAAGTAGACTAATAATTGCATCTAGTGATCACAATTTCATGTTCACGAGCTCCTAGTAATTCAGTAAAGCTGGCTGGAATCAGGAATCCTCCTTCTAAATAAGCACTTCATGTAATTATGATATCTTTATTCAAGAGATTTTTTGAGAATTACTGAGTTCCAGCTCACAGGAGAGGCGAGGCTGTCAAGCCTGTGAAGCACTGAGCACAGTCCTGGCACATGATTGTTGGGCAGAAATGGCAACTTCTGTCTATCTCAGTGTTGCAGACAGTCCAAGGTCAGGGCACTGTGAGAAGAATCTCAGCTGTGCATGGTATTGCAGGTAAAGAGACAATATACTTGGATGGTGATGACAACAGCAATGAAGATGGTATGAGGAGGAGGATCAGCTTTCTGATGCCCTGTTTGGGGCAAGATATCATAGAGAAGAAAAGAATGGGGAGATTATCAGTTGCTCACATTCTCATCTCCAAATCTTCCTAAAAGGATGAAATTGTGTGTCATTAGGTTTGACAAAAAGAGCCTGCTCTATTTTAAGGGTTCCCCTGTACTTTCTTCTCCGTATTTTCTTACTTTCATGCACATGCCAATTTCTTTATTTAGGAACAATCTTTCACTTTAAATTTTAATGTGAGAAACAAAATGCAAATGTCTAGATGAGGTAATGTTTGGTTTGAAATGTTTTAGCAAGTGCCATTAGTCAACTGTTTAACAAATGCTTGCATCTACTTAGTAAATCCTTCTTTGTTTTAATAGAGCAGAATAGTGAAGGAAAGTGGCGCTCTTCCCATACAAAAACAAAGGAAGGAAACCCACAAAGATGAACAGGATAAAATGCAGAAAAAGCATGGAAGACAGATTTAGGTGCACACTGTGTCTAACTTTGATTGACTTCGTTCTTTCAGCAGCGCTGTTGTCCTTTGGGACTCTGCAGAAGGGCATTTCTGTCACACACTGCAAATGTGAGCCAGCTCTGTTGCATAATTTATAAATGTGTTGCATTTTTTCCAGGTGATTTTCTAATGGAGACAGCACTACATTGTAGTGTGATGTCTGGGTCACAGAAATGTAATCTAAGAATGGGTGTGCCACCTCTTTTATGATAAAGAAATGATGTGGACATATTTCACATTGCCACGAAAATATTTTAAAGTTGGACATTTATAAAGTGCACTCCATTTCCTAAGTGGATGGTAAAAATCACAGTGCACAAACCTGTTCTTGAAGTGATCAGGTGCTGTGTCGTGGACACCTTTGTATTTTGGTGAAGAGCAGAAGGAAGTCTCCATGCTCCTGGAGAACACTGTGAAGTTTATTATTGGGTTTACTGGGTGGGGGCTTATGTGACCTTTTGCAAATCAGTTGACAATTCTGACAATTCTCTTATTTGTAATATGATGAGTCATGAGAGCTAAATAAAATTATTATTGTAAAGTACTTATTTATCTGTTATATAATTTAAGATGTAGCAGCTTTTATTGCAAATTTACAATTTATTCTCTATTAGAACATCAATTAGCTTATGCTTAGGTAATTATATATTTAAAATCTGTATCTATTTTGGCTTCTAAAATATGGCATGTAACATGGTTTGTGGTATTTGAAAATATAAGGTGAGCACTATGCTCAAAATGGATCTGACTTTGAGCCTTCAAATCCATTAGAAGGTAACCTGATGTTTTAAAGTACATTAGGCACTTTGTAACCATGAGGCTATTAGCATGAGAATGTCTAATGATAGTGGAACATAAAGACTGGCAGAGCTTTGGGACATGATGGAATCATACATAGAGCAATTATATTAGTCTTGACTTTGAAACCTCTACATATCTTGTTAGATCAGAAAATTTTAAAACCTCATTTAAGTCACTATCATTTCATTACTGTTACTTGCAGAGAAATGCATTCCTCACTAAAGATTAAAACATTCAGGGTTAGGTAAAAGAGAGATTTCCTCTATTTTAAAAAACAGATAAATAACCGACAACATGGACTATGGTTGAAACTAAGTAGAGATGGGTCATCAAAATTCACAGGACTATTGTGACCGGACATCTTTTAAAAAGTCCAGGGCCAGATGATTATTAAAAAAATAATTATTTTTTTAAAAAATAATTTCTTCCACAGATAAATGTTTGCTGGGATACCTCCCCTCTCCCCCCCAATCCCTATGGTCCCTCCATGCACTCAGACTCCTCTCTCGTTCCATGATGATTTTTGCTCAGTCCATAGGTCCTTCTTCCTTTTCTGTGGTTGTGTCTGTTTGACAGGTGAGGGACTGTGTTCCACAGCATTCTGTGTTTGGAGGATTGTAGTCTTAGCTTTCTGTTAGGCAACCTGTCTGTGCTCATTTGAGGTTTAACAATGTCTTCTCATTGCTGACTGCCCATTCCAATCTATTCTCCCAGTATAGCCTTTGCCTCTTCACCCCACAGCTCTGCCTTCTGGCTTGGGGAGGCCTTGCTCCAAGTCCTTTTCTGTAGTGAGGTTTCTGGGTGAGGGTGGCATCCATCAATGGCCTTTGAGGATGATCTCCACTCTCTCCCTTTGCAGATTTGTTGTGAAGCCAGTTCCCCAACTCTGGGCTTCCTCTCCCACGGTGTCGGGAGGGGCTCCTTGTTTTCTTGTGTGGCATATCCCGAAATGGGGTCTTGGTTCATCCATTCCTGACGAGTTTGTAGGTGCACTTCTGTGATAGGTCTTCATCATGGTTGTTTCTCCAGTCCGTCATGTTCTATGATGATCCTTCTCCTGCGTCCTGCCCAGTTGTATTGGCAGGATCCTTATCTATGCCTGTTTGCAGTGTTTGTTTTTCTTATTCCTCCTAAGGACTAATGACTAAGTGGAGTGAGAGTGAAACCTCAAGACCTTCAGACCCCCCTGCTCCCCATTCCCCCGACCCTGACCCTGAGTAGATCTTATCTTGTGTGTGCCTCTGTTCTGGGTCTCTCGGCCAACCCCTCTCCCAGGCCCTCTTACCAGCCAGCTTGATGGCAGAGGGTGCTCTGTGGGGGCATGATGGGTGCGGGCGGGTAAGGATCAGGACACACATGGCCCCCCCAGGCCATTGAGGCCAGATGTCTTTAAAGTAATTCTATCAAACCTTTAAAGAGCTTACAAACCTGGCTATATTATTATAATTCAATAAAACTTCATTTATAAACACAAGATGTAGGTTAGATTTGGCTGGGTCAATGGTTTGTCAACTCCTGACTGATTACCCCAAGAAATTGCTTTTGAAAAAGAGATATATGCAGCTATTTAACTTTTTTTTTTTTTTTTGAGACTAGGTCTCGCTATTTTTGCCTGTGGAACTGCAGGCTCATGTTGGCAGTGGTGCCACAGACTCAAGCAGTCCCCAGCCTCAGCTTCCCAGGAAGCTGGGATTACAGGTGCGTACCACCACACCCAGCTATTTTTTAGGACTAGGTCTCACTGTGTTTCCCCATGTGGGACTCAAACTGCAACCCCTAGCCCCAGCCACTTCATAGGCTGCAGCTTACAGGCACACGCCATCGTGCCCAGCTATGCAGCTATTTAACTTTGATAGATTTCAATAACCTTGGTTTAATTATGGTCAGAAAAGTTAACTTTTCCCAAAGAACTATATGCACTTTTTTACACCAGTTCCTACACTGTCTTCTACCTAAGATACTAAAGAGAATTAGGATAGGAGAGGAGCAAAAAGGTTAGATTTATGAAGCAGACTGGACTTACAGTACTTGCTGAATATTACCATGAACACAATGTGGTTTGTAGGATTTTGCAATAAAGTAAATGTTGATGTTATTCCAGGAAATACTGTAACACTCAGATAACTGTAACCAAGTTGTGCCAATTTAGTCAAGTAAAAAAAAAAAATGGTCCACTAGAGTGCAATTTAATGTAGTTATGAAAGATTTTCAGCAACTTGGGAGTCTAGTTATGACTGGACACAAGGGAAGTTCAAGGGATTTCACTTAATACTTAGAAATATATTATAAGAACAAGATTGCCTTGTGAATAATCAGCACTCTCCCTGATACTACCTACTCATTTGCAAGACATAATCAGACAAAGACAAGTAGGAATACTTAAAGAGCAGTCATCAGTGAGGACAATAATACTCAAAGGGATTTACACTTAGAACAAGTCCTACAGCTGAAGGGCGTGGCATTAAGTGAGATATATTTAGGGGAAAGGGCAATGGGAAGGATAAAAATAAATTATCTCACCTGAAAGATCAGTTGTGCAGGTTGCTGTATAAATTCTGAGCCTCAGAATTCTAGCAAAAAGTGGAATTTAGGAATGGGGAAGTCTTCAAGATCCAGCAACATTCCTCTCGAGGCATCAGTTCCCACAGTGAGAGGAAATACACTTTTTGAGGTTGTCTCTCTGGTTCTTGGGCTGATCCTGAGTCTCAACTAGTGATGCAGGTCTGCACAGGTGGCATCATCTCCATGGCTCATTTAAAAATCGGTACTGCCCATCTCTAATGGTGAAATGTTCTTGTCAGCTCTAAGTGGATCTGAGTGTTCTCACTATGGAACATTCAGGTGGCCTATGGAAATAGTTTTTCTTCACCCAAATTTCTCCTCCCTGTGAGTGGGCAATATTAGCCTGGAATTTAATATCTGTGATCAGTCCTTGGGGCTGGCAGTAAAGTATCCATTAGAACTTGCAAAGGAGAAATTATGTTGCTCTCAGAGTAGGAAAGCAATACAAATAAGACATGCTGGATGAATGAATACCTTTTTACAAAGTGCTTTTTTTGCCCATGGAACTGCAGGCACACGTTGCCTGGGGTACCACAGACTCGAGCAATCCCCAGCCTCGTAGCTTCCCAGGTAGCTGGGATTACAGGTGCGCATCACCATGCCTAGTTAGCTTTTGAGACTAGGTTTCATGTTGCCCCAAACGGGACTTGAATGGTGATCCCCAGCCCCTCTTTTTACAAAGTGTTATAAGTAAAAAGGGAGAATAGTAAGGGCTGGAAATTAAATCAAATGAGATAGAATGTGAAAGGAAGTGGTAACCCGGTAATGTTAACCGTTATGTCTGGAGAACTACCCTGGGATCAAGGAAGAGGAGGGAGGAAAGCTAGAGACAAGAACAGCCTCAAGAGGAGCATCATTTCCGTGTCCCTAGCTCTGCAAAACTGGTAGGAACTTTCCCGCACAATTGGCTAGTAAATTGATGTGATTGCTTTTAGAGTCTGTTAATTACGCTGTGTGCTTTACGCTGTATGGTCATGCCATCCTGACAAACGCTGGGTGATTATTATCATCCCTCCTTATATTTGTGTTTACCAAGGGCCAGAGAAGCTGAAGATTTACCTGTTATCTTAGAGCTGGTTAGTGGTAGAGCTGGGGTTTAGACCAATGTATATGAAGTGGAGGCTCATGCTCTTAACTCTCTGTCCACTGCTTTTCATGTATGTACGTTTTGCCTGTGGAGGTGGGGATATAAGCTTTCAGAGATTGGTCTCATCAGCCTTTAACATCCTTCAACTAGCACTTAGTTTTTAATTCTGTACTTGCTAACTGCATTTGATGGGGTAGACTTACCACTATGACAAACACACAGACCCTAAAACCCAGTGATTTGAAACAGCAGAAGTTTAACTAGTCTTGCCACCATCCAGAACAAGGAATGACAAGCGACTGTTTCACCTTGGGAATCAGTAATTCACCTCCTTCCTGCTTGTGTTCAGTCATCCCCTGGAGCTTATCATTCATTTCAGCTGGCAGAGGGAGAGGAAGAGAAGAAAAAAGATTTCAAATCAGACATATTTGAGTTCAAAGATGAGTACTGCCATTTGTAAACTATAGACTAAGCACAAAATCTCTGAGCTTCAACTCCTCCCCCAGATTTAAATGAGATATTGCAAATTTAGTGCTGAGGTCAACTCAATAAACATGAACTATTTATAATGATGTATCTGAAATACTGTCCTGAAAACTGTGTGACATCAGTATTATCCCCATTCTACAGAGGAGGAAACTGAGGTTACACAGCCAGAAAATGGCAGAACTGGAATTAGAATCGAAAACCTATGCTCCTACCCACTCATAAATTAAGTGGGGTTATTTTCTTCTGGTGTGACAGAACCAATTTCCTCATGCTCTACTTAAATGTTTTCCATCTTAAATAGATCTGCACAATAACTGTCAAGTCATCCTCCATTTTCCATCTGCCCTAAATCTGAAGAGAGCAGGTAGTCTGAGTAAACTGTGTGGCACAGTCTGCTGGTAACCAGCATGTGCAGTCTTGTTAATAAAGATCAAATATTTGAACTGTAATAGCTTTTTTTTTTCCCAAAGGAGAGCTTTAAAAATACTTCCTTTTTGAGAATAACCAAAGACAAGGTTATACTTTAAGAAAGCAGGCTTGGGTAGAGAGGACAGAGTTTTAAAAAATATTATTTTACGTTTTTACAAGTCAGAAACCATATGGAGATCCCACTTCTGCATTGCTCATAAATGACTTTGCCTGCTTGTCTTGAAATGTGATCCTCCAAACTCCAAACTCAGCGAAGCCTGAAGATGAGTTGGTGTCTGGAACATGTTCTATAAAATCAGCCTGTTATACAGGACTAGAGGTTCAGGAAGGAAGGGAGACGTACGTTGGGAGGGACAAGACATCGCTTTCAGGCATCAATTTTTGTTTAATTTCACTCCACAAGGTCTTAGCAGCTTTTCTATTTTGAACTAAAAATGTATTTATTACTCCTGTCATTCACTTTCATGTTTTCCAAGGAAATGACTTAACATTTTTTAATGCTGTGTTCTATGTACAAAGCAGGCAAGGCTGAATGAAAACAGAGGTGTCTTGACTACCTATTTGATGTCTCTTGTATGAATATTGTTCTCAGATATTTGTTCAGCATTTATTTAATGAGCATGTGGCTGTGACCAAGAGGAATAATTTTTCTTTCTTCACTGCTTTTCTATTTTGTAAGCTAAATAGACAAGGGCAATATACATTTTCACAGTTATGTAAAGAAAGTGAAAGTGAGGGTGGGCTTAGCACATGTTTTCAATATAGTCCATTGATGTTGGGTAAATTTAAAACTTTCCTGTATCAGTTAGCAATTGTTGGAGTAACAGATCATCCCCAAAATGTAGCAGATTGAAATAACCATCGTTTATTATCATTCACTAGTCTCTAGGAATATTGGGCAGGTTGGCTGACCCTGACAGGGTTTGACTGATGTTGACTGGACTTGTTCGAGTGCTTTCTGTGAGCTGCTGTGTTGGTTAGGAGCTGGCTTGGTCAGGAAGGTCTCCACAAGCCCGAGTTACCTCTGCACCAAATGGGCCCTCATCTCCTGCTGGGAAGTCCAGACATTTCCTCATGGTCGAGTGAGGAGCCCAAAGCAAAGAGAGCTGAAGCACCTGAGGTGCTTATGATATGACTTCAAAGTTACTTGTTATCATTTCTGAGCTAGTCACAAGAGTAGTCAGTTTTAAGCAGTGGGAAAAAGTATGCTCTGCCAGTGGATTGGGAGAACAGAAAAGTTAGAGGGTGGTAGAGAACTGGGGTCCTCTTTACAGTGTATCATGTTGTGTGAAGTGAAATCTTGGAGTTGGCCCTTTGTAACTTAGCGCTGCATTTCCTGCAGCATATGTTCATTGAGAACGTGGTGAATTTGAAGTCAAACGATCCCATTTCAGTTCCCAGCCCTGCTAGTTCTTTTAGCAAGAATGTTTTTGCTCTCTGAGCATTAACTCATTCCACTTTAAAATAGTGTGATGCTCACTGCCCACCAGTCAGCTGTGTACCATTGCAATATAAATACTCATGTACTTAATAAATAGGCTTAGAAGAGACCTGTTAGAGGTTCAAAGCCTCATGCTAGTGCTTGACTGAGCGACCCCTCCATCTCTGGCAATGCCCTGTGTCTGTTCCTGCATGTTCCTGTCACGTGCAAATACTGTGTGCTTTGCGTAGCTTTGTCTTCTCAAACCTTTCCTCCCAGTCTGCTCTGGATGCTATCCAAGTCCCACACCATGCCCCTATCTAAAGTTTTCTCTCTCAATGTCTTTTTCTTGCCTTGAAATTGTTGGTAATTTACTTCAACCAAAAAGGTTGTTGACAAAACTGGCATTTTAATATCAACCTTCTGAGGAAATCAGAACATTTTTCTATACTTCTACTAAGCTCCACTGAGTTCTTAAAGCACTTTGTATGCACCTCTGCAGTAATTACAACCACTTCTTGAGGACTGATAAGGGCCTTTGGATACATTTTTCTCTCATCATCTTGATTAGATGTCAAGAGTCCCTACCCTGCCATTGACTATCTGTGTGATTTGTTACCTTTCATTTTTCTCATCTCTAAACTGAGGAAATTTGTCAAATAGGCTTTGAGCAGCCATTCTGAGAGGTTTTAGTACTCTAGAATATTTACAAAGTGAACATGGAGAATCCAATATTGCTTTGACTGTTTCACTATGTTGAAGTTTAGAAAATCAAGTATTCTGTAGCTAGGAAAGAACTTAGAAAAGAAGAAATCTAATCATAATTATAATTGCTAGTGTTTGTTAATAGCCTTAGATCCCTACTTGACAAGTTGCTGTAAAAATTATCTGTTTTACTTTTTAATGTTATTAAAAGGTTTTCATGCTACAATCAGTGGTTATATTTTGCATGAGGAATATTTTTTATATGGAGGAATGGATGATAAAAAGAGAAAGAAAAAGTCAGGAAAGAAAGCAGGAAGGGCAGAAGGGTAGAAAATAATACAAATTCTGCTTTTATTTTATGCCTGGTGAGAAATGATTACAGAAATGGGTACTTGGCAGAGATTACTAGGTATTCCCCACATTTTAGGTCCTTTTTCTTGAGCAATCTGCTAGGGCATATCTCATAGTCTCTGAGAGATAGCCATACCTATGTGTGTGCCTGAGGTCCAGCCAATTAGATGTGAGGAGGTCATGTGTCCTGCCCCAGTTTAGATGTCACAAAACCCCGCAGACCCGCCTTTCCCACATCCAACTTGGATAGACATGATGTCTTGGGTGATCATGAAAGTCAGTTGTGCAGTTAGCAGAACTGCTCTCAACCTGTTCACTCTGAATAGGAGAGGTGTGATTTCAGTGAGACATACTTGCTTTAAGCAACATCTGAGTGGCGAGAAAACTGTTGTAACATTTGAGCCATTGTATGTTTGGAAGTACATTTACTGTAGCAGGGAATGCTAATAACATGTCCTGACTATACACAGCATCAACATTCAAATCATTTCTATAATTTTTAAATTCTATATAACTTCTATTTATTTTTACTTTTACCAAGGAGAAACTGAGGATCAAAGCGAGGAGGTGAATATCTCAGAATAAATAAATTTTAAGTGAAGATTAAATAAGGGTCAATCTAACTCTACTTCAAAGACTGCAAACATGCCATTCCTGCATGAAGAAGAGCCTAGCGGAGTTTTGTTGTAGAAGTTCTTATTGTGCTTTTACATCTTGGACAAAGGACTTTTAAAAAAATGAATCAAATGGGTAAGACAGTCATCCCTACAATAATCTGAGCAAGAGGCAATATGTCAGAATCTGACAGAGTCTGAATCTGCCACTTGCCTAATTTATCACTTGAACAACCCATGTAACTGTTGTCAGTAGGTCTCAGATTTTCAGTCTGGAAATACCTATTGATGTAAAAACCCAAAATTTGCTAAGAATGACCAATGAACAATATCTTCAAAAAAAGCGCATACCTTATCTTGTACACCACCTAATCATAAAATTCCTCTGTCCTGCCATGTCAAGCTTGTCCTTTGAAGAATAGAGTTGACTATGAAAAGAAGTACTACTTTGAGGATGAGAAGATAAAACATTAAATACCTAACTATAGTAAGCCTAAAATATAATAAGTGCTCAATAATCTCTGATCTTTTTAATCAGGCGTGTGAACCCTTATTGTTACTGTGTTTGGGTACTATGATGAGTTGCTCAGGCACTCTGATTTTTCCCTACATTTATCTACTGGAATGTGATTTATTTGCCTTACTATTAACATAAGTCACAAGCATCCTGCTCTGTTTTTCAGGAAAAGGAGGTAATTTGGGCTACAGCCATGTTCTCATTAGAGAAAATGAGGGCAGTTAATGGGTAGTGTTCGCAAACAGCAAAGCTCTTTTAGTTGCCTAGCAACTGAAGCTGGGGTTGGGCAGAGACTGTCTAAGCCTGGGGAAGAGAAAAGAGAGGAGTGCACAAAATGAATTTAATGTCCGGGTCATTCCCAGGTGGGTGAAAAGAGGCTTAGAGAGCGCTGCTATTTATAGCGAGAGCTTATTTCTTACATGACTGGAAAATTTAATGAATTGTCTTTAAATTCATCAGGTGTAAGTCGCAGTGGACATTTATTGTTCTAATGCAGTGCGTGAACTGTTTATTTAACAGGTTGATTCCAAATGAAATTTGGGAACGATTTAGAAGTCATGTAGATTTGGAAATCTGTTCTGCACGGACACTACTGCCACCGTGTGGACAATGCTGGGAGGCTACTGGGTGCTGAAGGAAGAAGGGCCCATGTGAGGTCCTTCTCTGGGGAACAAGGTAGTTATGGTACTGCCCATGCACCCATTAGAATAATTTCAAAAAAATCTGGTGAAATTTTTTAAGTTGGTGTATAAAAAACATTTCAATGACTGTAAAGAATATAACCTCATGGTTATGAATATTGTCATTTCATATCATGCCTTCAAATATATACAATAGAATATATAAATATATAAAAAGAATCTAAATACTGTAGTGATTTGCTCTTCACCACTAGCCCTTTTCAAACTATGTGACCAATACTTGATAATGAGTAATAAAATTTTCACCTAAATTCTTTTCCTTCTTAAACTTGTATTTGGCATTCCATTTCCCCAAAAGACTTATATCCTAATGTTTTACATATGTAGTTTATGTATGTAAACATAATGTTATATAATGCTATATATTACATTCTATATTTCTCTGTGATGAAAATAAGTATATAAATTAGATTGTAAATTACAAGGTTTTTCTATGACAATAAAGCATCAGTTGTCAATATTTTAGTACATGATGATTAAAAACACAAGTATATAGACTATCTACCTCTTAGTGAGATAGAATTTTTAAAAAGTTAGCCCATGATATCCACATCAATATCCATTATGGTCAGAATGAAAGAAGGGTTGATGTCAATATTACCTATATATATATATTTTTTTTTTTTCTAGTTGTAAGCATCAAGAAACTTCATTCACAGAAAAAAGCAATGGAAATAATTTTATTGGGACGTAAGTATAACTCAGTTGTTTAAACGATCTCTGAGTTACTTGCCTGAAATGGCCCAATATCCTTTCAATAACTTTTTTTTAATGATCAGTGGACAATTGATTTAGTTTTGCAGTAATGGTGTAAATATCAAAAAAATTGGAAGCTCTCTGGCTTAGAGAAAGATTTGCTACATCATCATTAGAATAATTTACTTCCTCAACACAGATACCAATATTTAAAAATCATCCCTGGATTGAACATCCCATCGATTTTATACCCGAAGGTCTACCTTTGTAATCTTTATTATGTGGAAGGTAAACTCTTCTTGTTCAATGAGGAAAGGGTTCAAAGAAAAGTAGGATGGGAACAGAACACTGTAATAACACATAGCCACAGAATACAACTTAACAATCACATCTTTGTGTAACAGCCAGCCAGTGATTGTGGCAATCTGTTTTAGGAAAGGGTACTAATGGAATTTGAAGACAAAGGGAAAGCTAATCCTTTAAACTATTTGCTTTTGTGTCTATCCCTTGAAAAATCTTGGCACAACCCAAGTTAAAATCACTGGTAGTCTCTGATGAAACTTTCAATCATCTTAATGCCAAATTGGGCTGTTGCAGCAGAAGCTGAGAGAAGCATAGTTACAAAGTAGTGCATTTACTTGAGTTTAATTCTTTATAATAACAGTATATGATTCTCTGCTATCATGCCTTCTGCATGGAAACAAACAAAAAATATGGTGCTATGAATTAAAAAAAAAGAACCAAATAAATAAACACAATTAAACCATATCAGTCAAGATAGCCTAAATCATACTGAGACTTCAACCAATCCCATCTCTCAGTGATACAGGACAAGTTATATTTGTGATTCTCTTACAAGACTGCACCTTTTCTTTCTTTTCCTTCTTTAGGACTGTGACACCTGGGACATCTCATTTCTTGTCAGAGGAAAATCCAGACATAGCACATGGTGTAGTTAAATATCACCAGCCCCCAATATCAGGGTTCAAATTTGCGTTACTATGATGTATTAACTGCCAGCCATTGCATCCAGTCCAGACTTCACTGCTTCAGTTCACATCAAGACATCAATAACAGATGTCCTTTGTAACTAATGATCAATCAAATCACTTCTTTCAAAGCTTGTTTTTTTTGCAGACAGCAAAGCATGTGGTGATGTTACCTCCCCCTTCTTTCTCAGTGAAGAAAGCACATGACATTTGATAAAATGAGTACGTGAGAGAATTGGCCAAAAAGTAATGAAACAAGAAGTAATCATGTTGAATGGGAACATCAGTTCAGTTAGGAAGATGCTGCTAATAGTGTGGGTGTTGACAGTGACTCCAGTTGAGAGAGTCTAGAAATGCAGTTTGAGGAACTTAATGAAGGCAAATTTATCTACATTAAAATGGGGAAATGAGTTGTGATGAAAAGGATGAAGATGTCCAAGACAGAGTAGCCTTCCAAAAAATTCACATGCATGTTGCTTTGCAGTTTCAGGTTGCATGGCTTTTTACAGTCTTGCATTTCTGTGTAAGGAGAGAACAGCCTGTCTATAAAGTCACAACTTCCTGTGTATTCTGTTTTGTGATCTGTGAAATTCATACATCCTGAAAATTGGATAGGTTTCCATGGATGACTTCAATGTTTTGTTCAAACACTCTTGTCTTAGCTTGCTAAATGGTGTGGCATAGGACAGTGCTGTATGGGGGTATGGGGAAGTCTTATGTTCTAATCTTGGATTTGCTATTAAGTGCCATTGAAGGCAAACCACTCAACCTTGCTTCTATTTCTCTCTGTCAAAGAGGGGAATAAATAAAATAATTTTTGAGTTTCCTTTGGGCACCACATATCAATCATTCCCAACCATTATTAAAAAGAGAAGAAGGGTAGAATGTCCCCCCCCCCCTTTCCATTTGCGTAGTAATAGTGGGTGTTTTTTGAGTGAGTTAATGACATGGCAGGTTAGGGCTATGCATGATTTCATTCAGGTGAGCGGCAATAAATGCTGGTGACTCTGGTGAGAAGCGGTTTTTTTTTTATTGTATTTACTATTTTCAAGTTGTGGTGCATATTAAAACTCAGCTCCCTTGATAACTTAGAATGCAATTATGTATCCTCCATCTTGATTGACTTCATATACTAGCCCTGTACTTCCAGTTTTCTTTCTCCCTACCACGTCCTGCAACAGTATATTTTACTGACAGAATCACTTCCTACATGAGAACAACTAAATTCCTGCCTTGAAGGATCTTATGATGTGATGGAGAAAACATCTCACTCTTCTAAGGTAAAGGATGCTTGAACTAGATTTTGAAAATGATTCTGAAATGGCCTGATAAAGAGAAATTGGGGGTAGGAGGCAGGGGGATTGGCTGGTGCCAAAGTAGATGCAAAAAAGGATATGAAGAATGTGAAGAGTGAGCATGAATTGGTTGACAGAAGATGAATGGGGGTGGTGGAGCACTGGAAAATAAAACTGCTATTCTCTGTAATAATTAGAAAATACAGGCATTTCTAGGCAGAAGCTTTTAATAAAGAGAATTAGGTGGTTAAAAAGTGACTGGGACATCAAGTGGAAGTCAGGGGATCATTGTGAGATGCTTAGATCATGTTACCACTGTTACTACCATGCTGTGGCTAGGAATAGTATGAAACCACTGCCACTCTCACATCTGGTCCACAGTCCTGAACTGGATAGCAGAATCAAGGATAAGTTACTACAAAACTCTATCAGCTGCTATCTGTCCATCAGTTGCTGCTGCTGTAAGAGGAAGAACGTTATCAGCTTCCTTTCTTCCTGCCAAGTCCTGCCAGAGTATATTTTACTGAAAGAATCACTTCTAGAACCTCGAAGCCAGGCGATGTGGAAAACTAGCTCCCAGGTTCCAGCCACTGTGATAAAGAAACCTTGAAAGTGCTGAGCAAATGGAACTAGAAATTAATTTTGTGATGATTCCTTTGGAGGGTTAGGTGGTGATTCCTTACCGCTGCCACCCTGGAGTTACAACAGGGAGGTGTCTCTGTCATCTCTCCTGCAGTTGGAGACATATTCTGATCTTTCACTCTGGCTTGATGGATCTGACAGGTGGGGTGGGCCAGCAACTTAGGCAGCAGAGCAAGAGAGAGAGGTTGCTGAGAGTTGGCTGGGCTATCAATTCAAAACTCAGAGCACAGGGTACCAGATGTGGGCTAACAGCTTATGTGTACAGCAGGGTGCAGGAAAGCTGGAGCTGAGGAAGAATAGCCACAGGCAGAACATCCATTGCCTGCCTTACAGGCTCCAGCAAGTGTTCCCAAGCTTTAGGTCTTCAAGTATTGTCCACATGTACCAGTTCAGCATTTGCCAGATACCAATATGAGAAGTCTGCAGCCTTGACCCCTCCCACTGCCCTGCTTTGCCCTGGACTAGAAGTTGAGGCAAGCACACTGAGCAAGGGGGATAACACTGTTTTCATAATTACCCTGGGAGTTGTGCTTATCCAACAAAGTTTTCACTGCTAAAACCAACCAAGATGAAGTATATATGAGTTGACATTGGTAAATGCCCAAAACACATCAGGATCCCGTTATGCCACTGGATATGTGCTAGTAAAATCCTAATCCTGGTGTATGTTCATCCTGGTTGTTTTTATTTCTTGTGAGGAGGAAGGGTTGTGACGGTGATAAGGGATGTGTTGGAAGGAACCGCAATAAAATGGGGAGGCACAAGCTGAGTGGCAAAGGGGTGAACCCCGCTGTGGGGGACCCTACATTTCTTTTCCCCAGTCTGGGGATTCAGTAGTCTACCAAGCACCATCTTGATATTGGGGTTTCAAAGTTATTTTCACTAGCACCTCACAATTTAGCTGGGGAGGCTAACAATGCACCAAATATATCTGGAAATAAAAGGAGCTGGGAAAAATCAACTTTAGTCTGTTAGGAGCTTCATTTAAAAGCAAGGGTTAATTAGAGAATTTGGCTTTGAATTACAGGTAGGTTTCTGCTAGACCAAGAATCACTTAACCTTGTAAACACCATGAAATATCGGGAAGGTAATTTGCATTCTCCTGTGAGTCTCACAGTGGATAAGCAGCAGAATCTTCTAGAAGTTCCAAATCCACAGGGATTCTGACTCAGTTAGAAATCAGACTCATAATAGGCTAATAAATCCCTCAGCCCTCCCAGAGTCACATATAGTTCTGATGCAGTGACCACCCGGTCTCAGCAAAATTGAGGACTTAGGTTGATGAGGGTGCTGCAGCTGTTAATGACACTACTGAAAAGAACACTCAACGCGCACCAACAAACACAGCCAACTTCTCTTATTCAATGGACTTTTATTGCTATTTTATAGTTTAATATTTTCTAAATGAAAAAAAATCAATTTATACGTAGTAAAGTTACAAGTAGACAGCCATAGATAATATAGCCATTAGAAAAGAGAACTAAGTAACATGAAAACAAAAGCATGAAATAGCAATAAAATTAATACCTACATCAAACTAGCAGTGCAATAAGATAAACAGAAAGCAGCTTTACATTGGGGAAAAAAAAGTTATTTAAATACAGAAATAGCACCTTAAAAAGAAATTGAGAAATGTAAACTTGGTAGATTCAAGTATAAAAGTTATACCCCCAACTCTTGTATCAGAATGAAAGGGTTTCACAAACCCTGGACAGTGTAGGGCACATACATCCTCAAACTCAAAGCTGCATTTCCTTAGCAGGTTCATGAACGATTACTTTTTTTAAACTTAATTATACAATGATAGACTCAAAAGTTGCCGCTGCTTCTTCACTACCCAAATATCCAAGTCTAGCTTAGCAGCTTCACTCTCATCAGCTGGTCTGTAAGAAACAGATTCCTGTTCCTGACAGAAACGACCACGGCCTTATTTATCTTTACAGATCACAAAGCTACTTAAGAAGGTTTTGAAACAAGATTTTCTTCTTGGTTTTCTATTGCTCAGCGTGGTCGCAGAGGCACATTTTTATTTATGGGGTTGCTTCTGAACACCCTTTAAGAACCGTGAATTCTCTGAGGTTTCTGTGGTCATATGGACAGGATGAAAAAGGACATCAAAGAAGTGGAGAGAACATGCAAGAACAGTAAGGGGAAAATCAAGTTGTGTTTCCATCTAAATGTAGACCTCTTGGATGGAAGTATTTTGTAAAAGGTTTTAAGCATGATGTATTTAAATTGCATACATATACGCTATGTAGATTTATGTGTTGTATGTCTGTAATCTACCTGAAAAGGCCTCTTTTAATGTTTCCATAGGGAATCCAGCTTGTGAATCAGGGGAAGTATTACCATGCAATGATAACTAGAATTACATTTTACTCTGTTTCACTCTAGAGAAGACCTTGGAAAATACCATTTTGTAAAGTTTCAGTTTTAGTGTTGATAAAAACTTTATACAATAGCAAACTTATTTAATCTCGGTACCTATCTCAAGTGTTCAAAAATCTTATAGGGCTAATAAGGCTAATATTATCCTGTAGCTAATATATAGCTACTTTAGTTAGACTCCCAGAGTCTCTTAAATTAATATTTTTATTCTTTCATATAACATTTCACTGGGTCCAAAAGTAAAAACACTTCATACCAAAATTCCAAACCTAGGAAGTTTTTTTTTTTTTTTTTTTTTTGGAAAATGAAAAATACAGAAAGAAAAGGAGGAAAGGAAGAGAGAAGGGAAGGGAGGAAGGGAAGAAACCATTTACTCTGAAAGTGACAAGAGTGAAGTAAATAATAATAAATCTAGGAATACAAAGATCTAGTTAGGCTACTTAAAGATACCCTAAAGTAACACAGTTTAGCAGGAGGGAATTGTTTTAACAGTTTTAGAATTGTATTTATGATAGAACGGTAACACTCCCTTCCTATTTTACAGAAGTACCATATATCCTGGTTTGAATACTCTTGGTTACTGAATAGGTGTCCATTTTCCCTCTGACCCTTCCAAACATGAGGAAAAAAAAGTAGAAGAAAAAAAAATCATCTAGTGTCCTATATTAATTTCTACATCATTATGCTTCAGAATTCTACAAAAACGTTCCATCCAGGTTCCAATTATCCATGTAATTGCTTTACCATCTTGATTTCTTCAACAAACAGCAAGTGTCAGAAGGCATCCATATCTGATACTGTATGGTTAAAACGTAAATAAAAAGCCACATGGGCACATAGTGAAGGAAACTGAGCATGTAAGGATTTTCACCAATGCACTTAAAAACCCATTGTTCAGAGTTACTGGAGAGTCAGCTCTTAGGCTGCTAGAGTTCATCTTCATTCTCATGCCCAGACAGGGTTAGCACAGTTCATTTTTGCAGGCGTGTCTTTCACAGTTGTTTTGGTCTTGACATTTTGTCATGAATATACATTTATCCACACTACTAGGTTGTAAAGTAAGTGCAGGGCAAATTATAGGGAAAAAAAGCATAAACATTCAAGCTGTCATACCCTGAAAATGTTTGCTGTAGCTGTAAACTTCTTGCACTAAATCCCATTCCAGGAACAAAATAAATAATACCATAGGATTCATAACTGAAGTTGGCCTCCTGATGAAGCCTAAGGAAGCAGTAGCTCTTTCAAACCTCAGAAAGGAAGTTTCTCTCACCACAGATGTATTCAGGGTGAGTGGAAATACATGTAAAGAATGCTCACCCTAGTTAAGTGCTAGACGGGCCCTTACCCTCCCACCCCCTTTCAGAGAAACCGCAAGGCTCCAGCAGCCTGATCAGATCTACTTGCAGCAGTATGAAGATCCTTGAAGGAAAACCACAACAGTCAGTTGGTGCTTTCATTGTGACAGTGTGCGCAGTCTGGACTCTTAACTGGGTTAAATGCACAATTAATAACAATTACTTTCAAGAAAATAGATGATTCATGATCATGGGAAGAAAATAACAATTACTTTCAAGAAAATAGATGATTCATGATCATGGGAAGTTAGAACCAGTGGATGACAGAGAGGAAGGATGGGTGCTGGACTGGCTGTTATGTGTTTGGCTCTGTTGTTCATCATTAGGAGATGACCTGTGACACAGGGAAATTCAGGTGGTTTGATCACACGCCTGCCTGGCAAAGCGTCAGGTTAATCAGCCCCGCTGCTTGGGATTTCGAGTCTCCTCTGCGCTGAGCTGGTGTTTCGTGACTGATTCCTTTCTCTTCTCCGAAGGATTGGGTCTCCCAAGTTGCCAGGCGTCTTGAAAAATGTCTCACGATTTGAGCGCCGGATGCTCTTGGGAGTTGCTGGAGCTGGTGACTACAAAAAGGGAAAAGTGCAAAGAAAAATGCAAGTGATATCAAATTGTTTCGGGTTGGATAGGAAGCCCTTTCTTGATCTGGTAGGGTCTCTAGAAGGTGTTCCCTTTCTTTGCTTTTCTCCCACACTCCTGCTATGCATCTCCTTTATCATACTGGGAAATTAGCTTCTTTTTTATTTTATGTGCAGAAAAGCAGCCTAAAAAAGAGGTTGCAAGGGTGGTGGTCAGGGTCTGGACTCTGTCATAAATAACTGTGGTCTTGGGAAAATCAGTTAGTTGGTCTGTCTCCCAGTGATTTGTGTGTGGGGGCAGTGGGAATGATGAAAGTGCCAACCTCACAGGGCTATAAAAATCAAGCAGGATAACCTTTAATTTATAATAAAAGCAGTTTAGAGCACGCTAAGCAAATACAAAGTATAAGGTGATTTGGTCCCTTTTTGCTTACTTGCTAATATTTATCCTCTCATGTTCACTGTTAAATATTTGCTCCCTTCCTGTGTCCCCAAAGGGTGGAACCTAATCCTGTTTATTGCTCTACTTTCATTGCCCAGGATCAGTGTCTTGGCACATATCCAGTGATCAAAAAGCTTGAAAGCCAACATGTTTATATCACTTTCTGATAAACTTTTGAGCCCATGAATAACTTGTTTAAAATTTTTTTGGTCCCAATATAACTCTTTTTCTGGAAAAGTAATCACTGAGTAATGACTAACGCATGATAGTAATTCAACAAATACTACTTGACTGAACTACAAATGGGAGTTGGGGCAAACTGGGCACTGACTAATTTATACTGGGTATTTATACTTACATAGGTACATCTGTGTATCGTTTCTGAGTTTGTATACATAGCCATTTCCTCCTAAACAATGCATTTAAGACATGTGCTAAAAAGACCTTTGCATCGTTATCAAGATGTTTGTTTCCCTCAATTGTGTCCGCAGCTGTACTATTAAAATTCAGGGTGATCTTCTTCATTAACCCAGGGAAATGAAACCCTGGAGAAATCATCTAGATAGTCAGCATCCATCAGAAACCCCCCTGAAGGCCACCTAAAGTAAGTCCCTTTAAATCTAAAGCAGATTGACAACTAAATGTATTCTGTCGTTGAAACACAGGGCTCTCACCTATGTTTCCCTGATCTTTAAACTGATGGGGTCGCTCTGCATCTATAATGGAAACCAAGGAGAATCTGACCTAGGGCTGTGGCCTGCAATCATATGACTGAAATCAAAGCTAAATAAACACATATCCCATCACAGAGTGATGAGCCTTTTTGTGCCCAACTAAAATGAAACTTGTGAACTCACCTGTTGTAATTTTACCAGAGAGGCCGGATGTCCCCCGAAGACAGGAGAATCGGGCTGGATGATGGGGTGTGATCTTGATATGACCGGACTCAGGTTAAGTGAACACTGACCCTGAAGCTGAGGGTCCACAGAAGTGAGCGTGGACGATTTTGGGTTAACCATGGCTGCCGGGCTGATGAGAAGATGAGCTGTTGATCCAAGGCCAGGCAAGCCAAAATTCATAGGTCCCGTGTTTGGGAGAGAGCCAGGAGCAGAGGTAAGCGGCCCAGGCATGGTGGGAGAGTAGAGAACAGGAAAAGGACCCAGTGTCGGGGATGGCAAGACCATGCAGGGAAGGCCGAGGGGCGGCAGCTGACCTGAAGACGGTCCCACCGCGTGGGAGGGCTGACCGCCAGATAAGAGCACATTGAAGCCATTTAATCCTGAAATGAAGCACAGAGGGGAAATTAACACAGTATGAAGATATCATTCAGCTCGCATCCCTCATGACCCTTCTAAATGGAAATTCACACTAAATCAGCCCCAGCTGGCTGGGTCAAGCTCCCTGTCTGTGTTCCGGCCCCACACGGCTCAGCAGCAACACCCACAACTGTGGCCCTCATTTACCTTCTGATCCTTCGGTGGCTGCCTGTGTCTCCTGAAAGGGTTTCTTAATGTGAGTGCCACTAGCACCATACTGAGGAAGAAACTTGCGTGGGAAGAAGTCTATCTTTGTTTGGAATTCGTATTTCCTTCAGTTATGAGCACAGCAAATAAGTCATAGCAGTGTCAACAGTGCCTTGGCTGTGTCACTTTTTAGAAGCAGATATTTCACGCACATTATAGCTATGGCAGATTTTCTCCCCTTACTACTGTAACATTGGTTTACATTGTTGTTTGTAGTTTTGGAGTATAGGGACCCTCACACCCCCCCTCCCCAGAGAGTTATGCTTAGTTTTCCCTCTCTGGAAGAGAGGGAAGGTTTTGAAGTTTGACTTTATCTATTACTTTGTTTAGTTTTTCTGTATTCCACTTGTAAGTGACACTATGATATTTGTCTTTCTCCTTCTTACTTATTTCACTTAACATAATACCTTCCAGCTCCATCCATGTTGCTAGGAATGGCTTGAGTTTGTCTTTTGTCAATGAATGCTATTTCTTGTGTACATATGTTCTTAACTCACCCATGTATTTTTGGGTATTCAGGCTGCTTCCATACTAGAAATAATGTTCCAATGAGAGTGCAAGTTTCCCTTCAATTTAGTTTTTTTGTGTTCTCTGGGCAGATATCTAGGAGTTGAATTGCTGTGTTGTATGAGGAATGAGGAATCCATTTTGAATCTCTTGAGGACCCGCTATATTGTTTTCCAATATGTGATGGTTAAGCTCATCACAACTTTGGTGGAGGGAGGAGAGTACTGGGCTTGTCAGTACTCTCTTTTTTGTGTTCTTACTAATCTGTTATTACCATAACTCAAAACATTATTCTTCTAAAGTATATTTCAACACAATGACTTCCTCTGTGTATTTAATTCTCTGTGTCTATAAACATTTTGAGGAACAATCCATAGGAACAAAGGGTCCAAGGAAAGAAAAAACCTAAAAGCTAAAATCCCTGGGCTGGGTCATCACCTTCATTCAGCAGAGGCTATGTCTATTTTTTGTGTACCTGTAATCCTGAGCATCATGCTTAGAGTAAGCTCTCATAAACATTTGCTCCAGAGATGAAGACTGTTTTCTAGACAAATGAATAACAAGCCCCTACCTTAATATATAAAGAGAACAGGAATAGAAGAAAGTCAATGAAGTTTCTCTGTATCACGGGTGGGTGGCTCCATTACACAGTGCAATCTTGAAAAATTGGGTATCTATAATATTTTAGTTTTATTTCAGAAGAATAACAGTATTTACTAAGTCTTACCCTGTTATCAGGCACTAATATTCTAAATGTTTTAAATGTATTGTCTTATTAAATTGAATTCAATTTTGACAGCACTCTTATGAAGTAGCCGCTGTTATTGCTGTTTTCCATGTAAGGATGATGGAACAGGTATTCTAAGTTTATGCAGATGGGGACAAGTAGCTGTAACATCCTGCCCTCTTACTCCAGACTTGCTCCTCCACAGGAGGGCATACCCAGTGCTTCTGGATATTAGAGAGGAGCAAGTTAGTTGCCCAGAGTGGCCAGGAGGTTCGCTTTGTATTGGAGACCCAGTACCAGGTTGTTGAATGGACCCCGATGACCAGGTGACGCAGACAAAGACGTTTTAAACTCAGTTTCTGACTTCAGGCCCCTGTGACCTGATGATGTCCCTTACCAGCAGGCGACTGCACATAAAGATACTGCAGCAAAGAGGGTTCTTTGGCACTTTCGTTTTCTTTGGGAGGCTTTTCAATCTCTGAGTTTCTTGAGGGATGTCCCCACTCAGAAGAAATGAAGCTGTTTGCTGTTGCCTTTCCCAAAATCTCATTTGCAGCAGAGAGATGGCCATTCTTGTGAATGTCTTCAAGGGGTGCAGCCTCCCCGTTGCCCAGGGTGTCAGTAGAGGCAATGTCCATAGAATCTGAGGGTTTCTAAGCACAAACAAACCAGGCACCAGAAAAGCAAGTCAAAATCACAGCAGTAAATCTTAAAAACAGCTTTCTCAGAAGCTAACCCAGAAAGAAGAAGGTTAAAGGCAGAAGTGAGCCATTACTGATTTGTGTAAGTCCTGCATATATATAATGCAATTATATTCATAAGAATGGCCAGAAAATCAATGTTACATCATCTTTATCTGTAGACTCATGATTTGTAAGCCTAGAAATGATGGAGATTTTAATAATGGGAAAATGGCTTTGGTCATTTAATACATTTCTGAGCTGCCCGCTCATAAAGGGTGTTGGTGCCAGCATCTTTTTAGGGACCTTATGAGAATCGCAGGCTGGCCTAAAGTTGTCTTGGTTATCTAGGACATACAGCTGTCAGTCTTTCACTTCTGTTCTGTAACCCTGGGCTAGATAGTAGATTAGAAAAATTCATTTTGTCAAGAAAAAGAAGTAGAGGAGGATGGTTCTTAATGAATGGGCTGATTTCCATGAAGTGTGCTTAGTCACCTGCAGTAATGACAGTGCTCTTGCCTTTTGAGAGGTTTACTAGCCATACCTCATTAACCTCTGACAAGCTGCTAAGCAGGAGACATGGACAGGTGTCTTTGTACCTTCATAGTGAGGGAAATGATATCTGTGAGCATATCACAGAGCAGCGGCAGTCATGTTCCTGACGCTGGAAGTCAGATGCCTCTTGGATTAAGAGGATTATTTCAGTGACCTGAGCTTATTTTGAAAAAATAAGTCTAGCAAAAAGCCTGGGAGGAAACAGATGCCTCTATGTGGGGGGACAATTGGGAGGGTTTTGTTTGATCTTTTCAGTTAATTTATGCAAAAAGAGACCTTTATAAAAATCACCTGTCTTACATTACTTTATGACAAGATCTTTGGGGAGACTCCGTCTTCAGATTAATTACACAGTGATGCACAAGCTGGACTTACTTTCTAGAATCAAGATGCTTATTTCTCTCTGTGTGTCTGTCAGGGAGGTTGGGGCTAACAGAATGTCACTAAACACGTCCAAGACTCCCTTACCTTGGGCATGACAAGGGACAGGGGACCTTCTTCATAGTCCCTACTGTGTCTTTTGGTGGCTGGCTCTTCCTCCTCCTGAGAATTCCTCTCCTCACCAAGGCGCTTCTGAACTGAGGGTGTGGATGATGACTCTGTCACTGTTAGCACTTCTGAGCTTCTGTTGTCCTGCTCTGACCCCGACCCGGGACAGGGCCCTTCCTGTAGGTTCCCACACAGCATGAATAGAGAGGTGGAGGGCACGTACACCAAGGGCTGGCCAGCCAGCACGGCTGGCTTCAGGTTTTCCATGTCCGAGGTCACAGAAGTGAGTGAAGAACCTACTTGTCCGTTTAGACCACCGTGCGTGGAGAAGGGCTGCAAGTCTGTCTGTGCCACAGAAAATACTTGGCCGACTAAAGGGTTAGCACAGTAATCCGAGTCAACAGGAAGGATGGGAAAAGGAGCAGCAGGGTCCAGGCTGCTGGATGGAGGCATCACTGTCTTGCTGGCAAAGGGTTTTCCTCTGAAAGAAAAGGAAACACAATAGGTACATCAAGTCACCCGCCACATTCTACCACCTCCCAACTCTTTGCTTTCCGAATGAGTTTACCAAATGAGTTTACCAAAGCAGGAGATAATACTAGATAGGATGATGTGAAAATGCACGCCCTGGAGCATGTGTTAGCTAAGCCAGAGGAAGATGCTGAGGTAAAACATAGATAGATGGGATGGGGTGGGAGACTCAACGTGGGATGAGCTTGTGGGGGAATCTCAGGTTAGAGTTAATAGTGGCTCCTTTCCCGCCTCTCAATTGTCACTTACCCAACACATACCCCTTACCAGGCACGCAGATGCTATAATGATTAGCATAATAGAAGAAGTACGTAATTATAATAGCTACTCTCACAACTCCCCCAGTTTACTAGGGAGGAAAACTAAAGTTGAAAGGTTAAGTAACTTGCTGTAGGTGACCCGGCTCAGTAACACTGAAGATGGGCCTCACCCCTAGTCCCTGTGTGGGTCTGGGGGAACACTAGAGACTGGAGCAGAATTTGACTTAAAGGACACATCTAGTTTGTCTCGAACTCACTATGAAATTAATGAAGTGGGCAGTGAATGAGGAAATAAACTTTCTACAAAACTATTCTATTCCATTATCTGTTCCATTCTGTTTGGTATCACTATAGAATTTCTAGGCAGCACACATTCAAAGCTAAGTTCCCTCAAGAGACGAGGCTACATACAATGCCTGGACCCTTTATACAGAAAGGTTTCTAAATTCAACATGTTTATATTCTGGGTGTGTTTTTAAAAAGAAAGGAGAAAAATACTGAGGATTCCTTTAAGAATTACTAAGGGAAGACAGGGATTTTTCACAAACTTTATGATACGATTGCTGAGACCTAGTTTTCATCTATAATTCTGTCACCCTTTGTGCTGCTGGGAATAAAATGGCATGTACTGGGTGCCAGAAACAAGAAATCTCTCTAGCCACAGCCCCCTCTGGGTGAGTAATGGCATTACTCAGCTCGGT
The DNA here is from genome assembly GCA_004024945.1 of Uropsilus gracilis. Classification (NCBI taxonomy): domain Eukaryota; kingdom Metazoa; phylum Chordata; class Mammalia; order Eulipotyphla; family Talpidae; genus Uropsilus; species Uropsilus gracilis. The sequence continues at coordinate 31,399 of PVHY01004968.1, forward strand.
GCAATTCGATGTGCCCACACCGAGCACACCCCACACCTCCTACCTTCAGCCATCCACCTCCTTGTTGCCAATAATATCACCATCATCTGACACCCAGATGTTCTTTTTGATTCCTCTTCTTTAATGACTCTGGTTGACTCATGGTCTTACAATGATTCCCATTACTTTCAATCTCTAGCTGACATGGCTCAGATGGGCGCCAGCAGACCAGAATACTGCTAATGTACTGTTCTGGGATCTTCTCACCTGGAGCCCTTCTCAATCTTATCCTACCTGATGAAAGAAGCCAGAATGGTCTTCTCCAGGGAATCTGCAATAATTCTGTACTGTCTGTCTGTGAAGTCCAGATTCCTCTACTGAGCGTTCACAGCTTTTTGCCAACTTGACCTACTTACCTCCAACACCCCAAGCTATTTTTACCACATCTCCTTTCACTGTCCTACTTGGACAGACTGTTACAGCTAGTTAGCTCTACCAGTAGCTTGCTCCCCTCCTTTTCCTGGTACTGTCTCACAATCTATCTTCCCACATTTGTCATTAAAACTGCTCTTCCCTCTTTAGTGTTTCCTCTGCTCCCTCTGATAAATGTGATTGCCTTCAAAATCAGACCTGAAATTGGAGGCAGATGGCCCAGGTTTGAATCTCAGCTTTGTCACTTATTAGCAGTGTGACATGGGTCAAGTTACTTAACCTCTCAAGAGTTTCAGTTTCCTCTCTGTAAAATGAGGATCAGTACCAACCTCAAGTAATTGCTGTTAGAGTAAATGAGTGACTATACACATCAAACTCTTGGAGCAGGACCTGAGAACTTGTAACCCAAGTCTGCTAGGATGATATGGGATTCTCAGGGCAATCAGCCATCATTTCTTAGTATCATTTAGCAATAAACTGTCTTTGTTCAGTGTTTTTGTCAGTTTATTATTTTTTCCCTATAAGCTTTCATAGATTAGGGAATAAATTTTTCTAACTTTTGTATCCCTGATGATAAACCCCTCACCATGGTAGGGAGAAAAGGGGAAAGCTACAAAATTGTTAATAAACAAATGGTTGACTTATGAGCAAGACTGCTAAATTCTATGTTTTGATGGATAGCCTTTCAAGTTAGTTCAGTTCAACACTAGGAAATGGAATACAGTTAAGACTTTTTAAAGACGACTACTTACTGTGAGCTGTGTTCTATTTTCTGTCTGTAGACAGCTGCCAGACTTCCAATTTCTAAGGAGTAGCCACCTGATCCTGAAAAGGAAAATGAAGGTCTAACAAATATAGCAAGAGCCTGTTACATAGCAATTATACACAGCAAGATTCATTATTCATAGCTCAGGGCTGATAAAGACAATCTCAAATTGTTCTGCTTTTGATTCATAGAGCTTTCCCAAGGCTAGTTTTTCAATAAGAATTCAGGCCTCATAAAGAATTAGTAAGAAAACGAAACAAGTGTTGATTCGTAAGTCTGGTGAATACCTGAGAGACTCTCAATCAGACAAACCATAGTAAATTAACTGATCTTAAAAGCTGACTGGGATCAGTTTTAGGTATGGTTTACACTGTGCCACCAATAACTCTTGGACCACTCACAGTAGTTTCACTTGAGGTAAGTGAAAACAGACACAGCCCTGAGAGCCAGCTTATTTTAGAATACCAGTGCCCTGGTAGGTTGCAATTATATGGATTCCAGAGAGGCAGATACCTTGTTCTTTGTAAGGGCTGTTGGGCTCTGAGTTCACTTTCCTCTGCATCCTCTCAGAACCTTGAACTGTGTTAAAAGAACCATGTCGAGTCAACTTCTGTTTTGCACAGACCTGAATCTGGCCATATGTTTCTCTTTTCAGTTCTGGGAAGACAGATGCAGAAACATCCACAAGTTCTTCATCTAAATAAATGAGAGAATTGGTAGTCTTGTTATATAGCTATAATTCAAGATAATTTTAGTCTTTTTAAGATATGGCTTTGAGGGCGCATAATTGTAATGGAGCCACCCTGTAAATTAAAAACTGAGACAATCAAAGGAGTTTTATGAGTCTTGTCTCAATCCCCAATTTATTTCCATGTACTAACCTTTTTTAAAAGGTAGTGGATAACTATAAAGTGAGATTGAATCCATACATTCTAAAATTATATGGAATGCAACAAAAATAGAGCAAGATGTTCTTCAACCCAAATTAGAATGGACCTGACATTTCAGATGCTTCCTATGGGCAGAGAATATCAAAAGAAAACCCAATCATGCTTAGCCCAGCATACATATTTTCAGATTTTAACATTGAGATCAGCCTCTAATGCCACAGCTCTAGGCAATGAACATAAGGATCTCTATTTCTACTATGCTTTATTATTTCCTTCTTATGCAGTAGGAGACTCAGTTACTAAGTGACCAAAGGAATAGGGTCAGCAGAAATCGCATGGTTGAAATGCTGCGGATCAGTGAGAATAGAGAATAGGAAATTGGAGGCCCATTTTAAGCTTACAGGAGCCTGTGTGAAGTCAGGAAAGAAATTTCTATATACAGCCAGCCCTATATTTCTATATAGAAACAGTCCCTGTTGCTCAGACTGTCATTTCTACCCTGTTCACCTGTGCTATTTTTACCAAGATCAAACATGCATATTTTAATTATAAAGGTAATTTAGTAAACTGGAAGGCTCTATCACACTTAATACATTTCTAAAATATAGAAAGTGAAAAAGAGAATCATCGGTATGATTTTCTTATAACAAGAAGTCAATAAAAGTTTTTTTCAGAGAGCCAGAAATTACAGGCTTAAAAAGAAGAAAATGAGTTGAGACGGTAACAGGGGTCATATTTACTCATATCTCTGAAACTAAATTTACTGGACAACACATAGAAAACAAGACAGTGGAGTAATTTCCTTAAAGCATTGCAAGAAAAAGCCTTCAACCTAGAATTCTTACCAAGAGCAAATATCTTTAAAAAAAAACAAAGGCAAAATAAAGACATTTTTAGACATACAACAACTGGAAGAATTCATCACTGGCAGACATAACTACAAGAATTGTTAAAGTTCATCAAGCAGAAGAAAAATATCAGATGGAAACTTATAAAAAGGAATGACGAGTACAGGAAATAGTTACTACATGGGCAGTTATCAATCTTATTAAAACCTCTTCAAAATACAAGTAAGTCTTTTAAGCAGATGTAGTAATTAACTGCACTATATAACATATAGAGCAATTTTTGACAACAATTACAGAGGTCAGACAGGAAAGGAGAGTATGCTATTTTAATGCTCTTATAAAAAATTAGTATAATGTTACTTGAAGGCAGACTTTTATAACTTACCACAGTTGAAGATTTATACTATCACTCCTAAAACAACAAATAAAGCAACACATAAAATTGGACTATGAGTAAGTTGGTAATAGGTGTAGTAGTAGTAATAGGTGTAGTAGTAGTAGTAGTAGTTGGTGGTAACACCTGATGAAGGTATCCAAATATTACCTCTCAATTAATAAAATATGAAATAAAGAATTAAATATGATGATGAAGAGTTATAGTCAATAATCCAGTAAAGGAGATAAAATAGAAACAAAAACATTCAAAGGCATGAAAAAGTAAAAAGAAAAAATGAACAGGTGGAACAAAAAGCAAACAAATAGCAAAATGATAGACTAAAACCCAAACACATTAATAACCACATTAAATGTAAATGGTCTAAACAACCCAGTTAAAAAGCAGAAATCATCACATTAGATATTTAAATAACCCTCAATATGGTGCATGCCTGCAAGTGGCAGCCTAGGAAGCCATGGCCGGGGCTGGGGATTACAATTTGAGTCCCACCAGGGGCACGTAGAGAGACCTAGTTCCAAAAAATATATAGCTGGGTGTGGTGGTGTGCACCTGTAATCCCAGCCACCTGGGAAGCTGAGGCTGGGGATTGCTTGAGTCCGTGGTACCCCAGGCAACGTGAGCCTGTGGTTTCCACAGGCAAAAATAGCGAGACCTAATCTCAAAAAACAAACAAAAAAACTCTCAATATATACTGTTTGCCAGAAGCTCATTTAAAATGCAGATTCAATAACTTAAAAGGATGAACAATATGTACTGTACTAACTAATCAAAAAAAAAAAAAAGATGAAGGACTATATTATCACCATCAGATAAGGCACACTGAGATTAGAATATCTTCAGGTATTAAAATGGGTCATTTTTCATAAACTATATAATTAAAATGGGTTATTTGTTCAAGTAGATATAATGATGGATCCTAAATACTTATGCACCTAATGATAGCTTCAAATATATGAAGTAAAACTTTATAGAACTGCAAGAAGACATATTGCAATTTTAGTCAGTTTAGTCAGAGTTCATTGGTCTATAAATGATATAAGAATATGAAATCAATAGGGATATCTAAGAATTAAAAACACTACCAATCAACTTGACATTGTCATTTATAGACTATTTCATCCAACTGTGCCCATAAATTCAAAATGATTCAAGTTCTACAAAGTATGTTGTTCTTTCCACACTGAATACAATTAAGAATTATTAAGAATAAATATATCAGAAAATCTCCAGTTTCTTTGGAACACACATTGAACACATCTAAATAAGTTGTGGACAAAAGATGAAGTCAACTGGGAATTTGCAAAGTATTTTGAATTGGAAGACAGTGAATACACACATGTAAAATATTGTGGGGTAGAGAAAAAAGCAGGTCAGAGAAATTTATATCATGTTTATGAGAAAAGAAGTCCTCAAATTAATGATATACCATTTTCACATTAAGAAGTGTGGAAAAAGCAAAGTAAACTGAAGATAGAAGAGAGGACCTAAAAGAGAGAACCTAAATTGCCCAGTAGTTCTTGGCTATTAAGAGATGGAATCTATTGTTGAAAATCTCACATAGAAGAATCAGGTGAATTCTACCAAATGGAATATAAAGTCAAACTTGCTAGAACTGCAATGCTTCAGTATGAAACTCAGGGACCATTTCAAGTAGTAAAGTTACCATTACAAGACTCAAAAATGCGGTAATATGGTACTACAGACCATCAAAAGGATGTTTGTTTATGTATGAGAGCTGAGATAAGGCCGAGCACTGCCTTGTTCCATCTCAGCTGGGATCATGTGCTTGACAATTCATGTTTCTCACCACTCTGCATGCCTGTGAGAAAATGTCTGGCTTATGGAGTATGATTTTGAAATACTAATTTTAGTGAGTAGGTGAATTTGCAAGTATGGAATCTGTGAATAAAGATATGCGCTGACCATATGCCATTTGTTTATAGAGAGGTTTAAAAAATACAAAACAATTCTAAAATAAGAGAAAGTTCGATTTCTTTCCAGTAATTCTTTGCAGTAATCAATTACTTTCTCTTATTCTAGAATTGTTTTATATTTTTAACCTTTCTATGGTTAAATGACATATGGTCAGTGGATATATTTACTCACAAAAGGCCAGGAGGAAAAGTCAAAACAAGCTGAAAACCAAACTGAAGTACATGACTTGGAGGAGGGATGGGGGGTGGTGGAGGCGATCAGAGGGGAGAGCCCTGGGGATTATAAAGATATGGAATAATTACAGATATAAATGATTATTATTTATTTTTTTAAAAGAGAAAGTAATTGTTCCAGGGATGGGGGTTTGGAGGAGGCTGAGGAAACTAAAGGAATGGGAGGAGACTCTGGAGGTGAAAGGTTAATATCTTGATTGTGGTGGTGATTTTAGACAATGCAAAGTTATATCAAAGTATAACTTTATCATACGTCAGTGCTTCCTCCACAAAGCTGTTAGAAAACACTCATGCTTTTTAGACTGAGTGGTAATGGTGGAAAGGAAAGAAAAAAATTTATGCAGTTTCAATCACTAATCAAGAGGTGAGGGAGAGTGAATTAAGGAATCACAGGTGATGTGATGTTACAAATTTGATTGACGGGTTGATAATGACAATGTTCTTAATGGAACTAAGGGATTCAGAGAACCGTATTTCTGAAGAATAGAGAAAGCAAGTTTCTAGCCTGGGTCCAATAAGCCCACTCTCCCAGCGTCAGTCCCAATGTCATTTGTATTTCATACAGATATGAACAACTCTGCACCACCTCCTTTAAATTCCTCCTGTCCTTTATCTAAAGAATCTAGGTCTCTCTTATTCATCTAGTACAAATTTCTTGGCCCAGCTTTTGAGGTTTTGCAATATGTGGTGTCAGTCAATCACATTTTCTCATTATTCTCCATCCTAAGACCTCCATTTAAATCAGAGTGGCTGACCTCTCAAACATAAGCTAGATTTGTTTGTAGATTTGCTGTTCCCTCAATTAAAAGGCTCCCCATCACTCTACCACACAGCATCAGAACAACCCATATTATCTCTGAGTTTCTACTGAGTCAGCATCACCAGGTACAGTGCTTAAAGGTTAGCTAATTTTCAAATGCTGTACCAGTTATACATCATCAACAGGAGGTCACTAACCAGCTAATGTAGTCCTGACAGCAATCTGGCTTAAGTGTGTAGAACAGAGGTGATGGAATACCATCAACACCATTGTTGATTTAAGGACCGCTTCAATCACAATAATGTAGATAAGATACCCTGTTCCGGGTGACCAGGATAAAACTAAGGAGTTGAACTTTGAGCCAGATTTTGAAAGTTGAATAGAATATTTTGATGTTGAAAAAGAGAAGACACTTTACAGATGAAGGGAGTAGGAGAGACCAAAGGCAGATGAGTAGACCAGGTGGTGCAGCAGGTTCAGTGATGTCATTTCTTTATAACATTGGTGAGGAGAAAACAATCCCCGCTGACATTGAAAAAAAAAAATGCCATTATCGGAGAACCTGTTTTCATTACACATCACTTAAGGCTGCAGTTTCCATGAACCAATCTATGACATTCCTTGTAAGTGAATCAATATAAGTAAAGGCTTGTGTGTATTGCATGTAGGCAGAGGCTGCATCGTATACATCTTTGAATCTCTTAAGCATTCAGTATAGTGATCCTGTGTGGTCCACATACATTAAGTTCTTACTGGATTGAATTAGTTATACTTGATTTTAAGTGATTTCAGCTAGATCCTAATAATGCGTTAGGGATGTAGAGAGCTATATCTGAGATATGTCTGGGTTAGGCAGCAGGAATTTAAATCACTGACACCAAAATTGGAAGGGTAATTGAAAAATAACTTTAATGCCTTTTTCCCAGACAGCAAAGCCATATGTAAAGTAGTTGGTGCAGTGGTAGCCCGTCTCCAATTGCTCACATTATCTGTGAAATAAGTATAAAATAACATTTTTTTTCTGGCTCTGGTTTTGTAAAATTATGACAGTTGTAACCTTTAAGATCAATTATAAAAAAAATGATGTTTACTATATTCATGCCCTATTTAAAAGATACTTATCTAATAAAGTATCAGTTTTATGATAGTAACTGATACTATTTTCACCTTACCTGAAACGTTTTGTTCTATCTTTGTAGGAACAACCAAAGTTCATAGAAAGTTTTTTTTTTTTAATCTTCATTAAAAAACTGGGGAACAAAAGAAAAGCTAGGAAAGAGCTATAGTTGAATAGTTACAGAAGCAGTGTGGGAGCCAACTAGCACATACCATTTAGAGACTGACACTTGTTCTAAGACTGACATTGCTGGCCCAGTTCTGAATGTGACATGGCTTGTGGGAAATAGAGAGCCCCTTCACATGGAGTAGATGTATGATTTAGAACAGGAATTGAGGATTACAAATAAAGCCAGTCCCTAGCTAAACCACATCTCCTTACCACTAGAACTGAAGTCCACGGGCCCGATCCATTTGAAGGCAGGTTTACGGCCTCTTTCTTCTGTTACATGCACTTTCTTGATCAGGGCCAAGCTGGTCAGGACATTGGCTATGTCATAGAGGCGCCGTACCTTTGCTTGAAGATATCAAACACAATTATAGTCATGCCACCCATGACACCATTACATTCTAGTTTATATGACAGGTCACTTTTCTCAGTCACCCTATAAACCTCAATTGGAGAGCAGCGGGGTGGGATAAAGAGACAAATGAGTCTGCCATGAAATCACCCAGGATTTATGCATCTGATGACATCAAGGGAAGGTCAATGTGTCTTTCCATTTCTACAACTTCACACCTCTGGTGGGAGGCAAGGCACCTGGTGACAAGCAGGAAGCACTGGGATGGCAAAAGCACCAAGGGAGGGAAACGGTTGTAATTAAAGGCCCAGCAATTGTAATTCTGAGATATGGCACATCAGAAAGCTCGCCCTGCGTTTCTCCCAGCAGGAGGTCGTGGCAACAGCTTTGCCAGCAGCTGGTCTGTGAAAATGACAGGGACTCCCCAAAGCCTCTTGTGAGGTTGCACCGCTGGGCACACAGAGTGTGTAGGGCTCAAGGTCATGAAACACAACTGTGTCAAGGACAGGTTGTTCCTGAAATCCTGGGTGGGTGGGGGGTGGGGTGGGGGAAAGTACGGACAGTCCCAGAGTTTTAAAGGTTTTGGGAGTTATTGAAAATGCATGTGTTAGAGGAGAAATTCAGAAGAGGTGATAATGCATTCAACAGGCAGGGTGATGATGCCAGCAAAGTAATTTCTGTTCAAGAAACCGATTTACAGGTAGGAAACCCGCCTGACCTCAGGGCTAAGATCAAGCAAAGGAGCTTTGATTACTATTCAGAAACATGAAGCATTCACCCCAGATACAATATTCTTCCCACTCCTGAGAGAGCTGGATTTTATCTAGTCATTGCTCCCACAGGGTATTATGAAACCAGCAGGAAATAAAACAAGTGAGAGAATGTTGAGCTCATGGCTTCCCACGGCTTGAAAGGGCTAGCAGAAGCAGAAGGCATTTGGCTGGAATCTGTCCTTGAACTAAAATGGAGATGAGCTGGGTGCGAAACCCGGATGAGCTCTCATTGTTCAGCTGCCATGTCCCGCCACCCCTACCCTACCCTGGCCAATCCTCTGGTTCTTACCTGTAGACAACTTTCATCTCCACCCATCAGAAGAGTATGCAGGGGGCGAGGAAAAAAGGGGAAAGAAAACTCAGACATTCCATCGTGGATGCAGCGATACTAAAGAGAAATGCAACGTACCTCACACCCTCTCTGACCTGCACTGGTGGGAAGATGACTCCAACTGCTGGGGAAAAGGCTCCTGACAGAATTCTAACAGGAATGCTGGAATGTGACTAACTTACATCTCCCAATGACCGAGAACACTTTCCTGACTGCCATCGAATTGTATTTCTCACAAAAAACCAAAAACCAAAAGAACAAAAAACAACAACCCAAATGAAACAACAACTCATGAAGTCCCACCCTTTTCGTGCTGATAAGAGGGTTTAGATGAAGAAGCTTACTTTTAAATTTACTATGGTCTGGAGTATCTTGGCTCTCTTCTATCAGTATTTTGGCAGCCACATCAAGGGTAACAATCTTGGTTTTGGAGACAAGGAAGAGCATGACAAACTTCTGGCTCATAATTCTCAGAGACTTGTCTTTTCTGCTGTTTGCAGATGCTACAAAAGGAATGAAGCAAAAGCATCAAAACACAGAATTGACCGCAAGAAAGACTACTTATAGTTTTCCAGAACTAACTCTACCAGCAGATGGAAAAATCATTCCTATTGCAGATGGAGGTTGACTGGACACACATCACAGAAGCTGGCTCATAAAGAAGAAATATGGATTTTCTTGTGGCTCATAAAACTTCCCTCTGGTAGGCGTGAACTCTGGAATGCATGTTTTAAACCTTTCCTAATGGCCTACACTCATACTTTATAGAACAGAATCTGTGAGGTAGGTTTCCTGAAGCAGTGTTGTGAAAAGATTAATGTAAAGGATAAAAGGATAGGTAGGGTAGAATCAATAACTGTTGTGAGACCATCAGCTCTCCCCTCAAAGGCAAGGTCTTTAATTTTTATTTTTCTGTGCCCACATATTTGGAATATGCCTTGTTTATAACAGGCACCCATCTGTTCCATTTCTTCTCAGAAATAGGTGAAGAAATAAACCAAAAGTAAATAGGAGACACTGATTAAATATGTAACATGTGGATGGCAGGCAAACTCTGTCCAACAGAGGGCTGTCTCTGGTTATGAGGATAAGAATTGGCTCATAGGGTAGAAATAAAAGGCATGAGGCAAAAAAAAAAAAAAAAAAAAAAAGGAGTTGAATTAGGTCCAACATTCTTTCCATTTCCATTTCTTCTGTTTACAAGTGAAATGTGAATGGTACTTGTACTTGATCATCTTAGCAATGGGAAGAAGCAGAAGGAAAATTATGAGGATTCAGGTTCACAGTAAATAAGAGTTAGAAAGGGAACAATGTAGATAAAAGTTAATAAAAACTATATTAAACGAAAGCAGGATTGGGTTGCTTGCTTTCTAATCAACATTTGCTGCTAAGGAAGTTCTTTACTAAGAACCAATTCCAATATAATTTTAAAAACTGCCTTCGTTGAAAAAAAAAAACTTCTTTCAAAGTATATTGTCCTTAAAGACTCATAAATACACAGCATGGGGCTGTCAGTCTAAAATAAGAGCTCTGTTTGCCATCTATGGTCCAAGCAACCACACAAGTGCACAGCCACCAGACAGGCTTTAAGTGACATCAAGTGGCAGCCCAGGTGGGGAGCCATCTGTCTCCCTTTCTTCACTAGAGAGAATAAGAGGACATTTCCCTCCAGAGTTGTCAATCTGGTGCTTCCGATCTTAGCATCATGCTGAGATGATGTCTCTGCTAAGATCAGCTCCCTCTTCAAGAGGGGACTATGACTCTCTCTCTCTCTGCCATTATGTGTGATTACAGTGGACTCACAAGAGGGATAGTCAGCTTCAGAGAAATCCAATAGCTGCTGATCTTGAGAATCTAGGTAGCCATCTTTTTTATGTTCTTCAAATTTATAATCCATCAGGTCTAGCTCTTTTTGTTGAAGGTGTGCCATCTGCTCTTCGTATTTCTGCTCCTCTCCTAGTCTCTGGAGGTTCCTCAGGGTTTTGGGCAGGCTGTGCCGTCCATGCCAGCCATACTGATTCTTGGCCACCCGGCTGACCAGGTGCAGAGACTCCAGCACGTTTACAATGTCATAGATGCGTCTCCTTTCAACGCCTGTTTGAAAAACAAAGCCAGGAGTCACCATGCAGATGAACACTTTGGAGTATAAATTCTTTGAAGGCTCAGATCATGTCTGTCAACTACATGATACCCAAGACCTATAAGAATGCAAGCAACAGAAATTTTCCCCTTCTTCTTAGGAGCCAATCCTTAATACCATGAAGGATAAAACATCCATCTAGAGAGATGGACGATCTTCCCATTTGTACTTATAGCAATAGTATGCCTTTTCTTTAGACCTGTAAGTCAAACCACACAAAAATACTTTAGCATGTTACAATGGAGGGATTAAACAACACAAGTCATCGCACGCATAATGGATGCTTGACGAATGCTGAGTGGCTAATTCTCACTTGTATTCCTAATTATGCAGACTATAAACAGTGTACAGTAACTGATACCTCATCATTGGCCAAACCTATCCTTTCCTAGAGTGTTAATGATGTAAAAAATTACCTTGTTAAGTTTCATAATGGGATTAAGGAAAAAGAGAGGGGATGTACTTGTTCCTTACCTTGTATTAGAAAAGAGCTTGGGCACCATTCTCATGTTGGTGGAGGAAGCAATATTCCAAGCCTGGAACAACCTGAGAATATTTTGCTCACCATAGCTAATGATAACTCCTGCTGTGCTCCCAGTCACGTGTCCTGCCTAGCTGCCTGGTAGTGAGACAGAGGCCCATGTAGAATTCACGCTCATCATGAAGTTCATTCCCTTCCTACCTGACTCTTCAACACTCTGCAAACAGTTTAGGCTTCTGAGCTACTTATCAAATGCACTAAAAATATCTACAGTGGTTAAGTGTAGAGATTTTGGGTTCAGAATGCCTGGATTTGAATCCCTGCTCCATCCCTTACTGGTGGGGTCCTGGGAAGCTACTTAACCATTCGTGTCTTAGTGTTCAAGCAACAGAAATTATTTTTCCCTTCTTCTTAGGAGCCAATCCTTAATACCATGAAGGATAAAACATCCATCTAGAGATATGGATGATCTTCCCATTATAGATAACCCATAGGTTATCTAGAAGATGTGAATTTATCCTTTTGCATGTTACTTTGTAAATCGTTCCTACATGGCACTGAGGAGACTGAAGTTCTTGCTAACATGAGAGGTCATATTAGACGCAGATTTAAAAAAACCTCTATCTGTAATTCATCGTGTTTCGCACAGGCCCTTAGGCTTTCAGAGCCCGATGGCTCCCTTTGCTCTCATCTAAGCATCCATAACAAAAGTCTCCAGGCATCTCCCAGAAAACCAGCCCGCTACAAAGATGCCCTTTTTATTCACTTGCCAGGAGCTGTGACATAATAGGGTTGACACAGTGAGTCCAGCTTCTGGCAATTCAAAGACTTAACATGAGCTACAGACCAAATGACAGACTCTGGAACCGAGAGGAAGATCTGTCACATGCACGAAGAGGCATTTCATAGTGAATCGGAACTCTTCGGCTCATGACCCTGAAAGGCTCTTCACCCTCAGAAGCTCAGGCTTTCATGCCAGATGCCTGCTGGAAGGTGCTGGCGGGGTAGTCAGCAGCCCCTTATCCAGATCTGCCCGGTGCTTCATTCCATTCTGTTCTCAGATCTTAATGCATCTTGTTCTGAGTTCAGCATTTTATAAACCTTCCCATTAGAAATGTCATGTGAACGCAACTGAGACACCCCCAGGCCAGCCATATGCCTTACTGTTTTGTGATTTTGTGTTAGATGCCAGCTGTTACGTCTCCATCTAGTGGCTAGACAGACCGAGGAGGAAAAACAAAGGAAGCTCCTGATTACTTGGAAAGCATGACAGTGCTTGATGTGCAAAAATGGATCTTGGTGGTGCTGACATTAGTCAGTGTAGCGCCAAGGCTGGATAATCTCTCACTTGTTCAACCTAGTCTGAGTCGAACTGCCCACTGGTTGATGTACTAGAAGGAACATTTCACAAGTCGGAAAACCTGCAGGTTGTCCTGTTGCTTGCTGTCAAGGAGGTTTCCTCTGGCTTCCAGATGTCTTTTTCCATTGCATCAAGGCAATCCTTTTCATCCTGGTCATGCCCTTTCATCCTGGTCATGCCATTACCAGTTGCTACCATGTTTCCTTTCATCCTGCATGGAGCTTATCAAGAACATCTCTCAGCTCAGTAGTGCCAGTAGTAGTTGTAGTAGTAGTAGTAGTAGTAGTAGTAGTAGTAGTAGTAGTAGTAGTCCCAGTTGGTGCTATTTTCCATGGTGCTGTCACTCCCCATTCTTAGATTCTTTTTTAATTGAAGTAACATTTGTTTACAGCCCTGTATGTGATTCAGAGGGAGTTCTTAAATTCTTATTAATATTCAAGTCAAATCTACATGGGGTCAGAATCTGAGAAAAATGCAGTTAGCATACTCTTGTTCTGCTTTGTTAAAATGTGCTCTCTGACCTGGGATACAGCAGGAAGTTTAGATTGAACTGCAAGAGATGATCACCCCTGAAACTGCTCTTAGGAAGGGAGTCCGTTTTCAGTGTCACATGAAGAGATGGCAAGTCTACCTGGCAGGTCTCCGTGATCATACGGTGTTAGGAAGCTTTGCAGAAATCTATGGAGTTTTGCTCCAAGGCAGTCACAATGGAGGGTCTGCAGCTCACTGAGTAGTTCACTTTTCCACCCTCTTTAGACCTGTCAAGGAGTCTTCCAACATGGAATCCTTTTTCTTTACATTGACATCAGTACAAGGTTCCTGATGGAAGCTGGTTTCAGGAACCCCTTCCTACAGAAGGGCACAGTATGATGTTGCTTTATCCTAAAATCTGTAACCTTAGTTCCCAGGACCCTGTGCCTCAACTGGGACCACATCAACCCTCTATTCAGCCGAGTCATTTTCACCTTTTTCTTTCATTTCCTCTGATACAAAATGTTCTGTTCTGCTTCTGGATTCCAAGATGGCGCCCCAACCACAGCACCCTGCTCCTTTTCTACCCAGAGAGGTGTCAGGAAAACCTGTGGAAGGGTCAATGGGTCTAGAAAGAGTAGCAACTCTTCCACCTGACAGTAAGAGTTCCTCACACCAGGTACCCTGTTAGGCAAACTACTGACGTGATGCCTGATTTTGCTAAGTTTCTGCAAGATAGATGCTATCATCTCTATGGTATAGGCAGGAAAAGGCTATGTAACTTTTAAAGGTTCTTAGTCTGTAAATTGGAGGTTAGGCTTCAAATCCAGCCCTATCAGACCCACAGCTGAACCAATAATCTTTCTTCCATCACAGCCCACTGATTCCAGGCAACTGAAATCTTTTAAACCATCTGTTTAAATAATTCACACTGACAATCATCTTTTGGGGCACATTTCTCTGAGCTATATAGAAACAGAATAAACAAACTGAATACATAATCTATCATAAAACCTACTTAAGCTGATTTCTTTGGGACATCTTTCTGTATGTAAAATCGCCTTGCTCTTTAAGGGAACACCTCAAAATCTTTAATTCATTGTGATTTTTGCTCACTTGATTGTCAACATGTTCATTCTGAAAGCAAATGCAATCCACGCCCACTAGGGGTCTCTATTCCAAAGCAGCTTGTTATGCATGGACAGACCCCTAGGGTATTACACATTACACATACCTGTGCCATACAGACACATGTATTCTTCTGTTATAAGTTTACCTGTTTGAATTACAGCCAGAGGTACTGTTTCTTGTTTCATTGGCTTGCTGTGAATAGCACAGTAGAGTGTTTCATACATAATGTTCTTGTTCTCAATTCTTGGTTTACAATAGAAATAATAAGTTCTGAGCTCTTAGAAGTATTTAAAAAAATAAACAGGTTATTCCTAGTATTTTTAATCTGTCTGTATAGGATGAAACTAAAATACAAGCTATTAATTGGTAACGTGAGCTTTCTGTAATTTCACTGCTGATTTTCTTGTTTGGCTCCCATGGCTAGACAGCTCCCTGAAATCTTATAAATAATGATGAGACATTTGATGATTACAGAAGGAAGCACTACCTGCTCCCCCTTTTGGAGGGTTCAGTCTTTATCTAATAAAACAGGCTATCTGAAACCTTCTTCCTGTATGAGGAAATCAGTTTCCCACTGTAACTCCAGGTAATCTGATCATACATACCAAGACTGACAGCAACTTCATCTAGGGAGATGGTAGTTTTCTCAGTTGACAAGGGATAACTTGGGTAGCGAGCTAGAAACTTCTGGCACAGCAGTCCTAAACTTTTCTGTTTTCTGCTTGGCCTCTGCTTTTCAAATTCGTCCACAGCACTGTCCCCAACATCAAGCTACAAAGGCAGACAGAAGGGAGGGGAGATGTTATGATTAACATTCAAGTAAGAGACTGCAGTGGGCAGTACCGGCAAGTGGTGTGTTTAGGGGGTGGGATGGGGGGGGGCACACATCCCAATTCATACCATCCTATATTCTGGTTAAAATGCACCCCTTAATCTAATTTTCAAAATTGTTTTAGCCATTCCTTCATCTAGACTCAGCTCTTTGCAACTTGAGGATGATTCCACTGGTTAAAAGTTTTACAAATGAAAAAAATGCAGCCATTGATAGGTAGCTACACTCTTGTCTCTAGCGTACATGTTGGTCTGCATATCAGCATCTCGAGGAGTTTGTCAAAGATGTAAAATCTCAGAACTCATCCCAGACCTGATAGATTAGAATATATATTTTTTTATAAGATCTTGAGTGATTCTTACTGACATGAAAACTTGAGATACACTGGCCTGCATTGTGTCAAACTGTTTTTTTTTACAATTGGTTAAGGGTTGATGGAACTGAACAAGGGCAGATAAATCTTGTTCTCTCTTATTGTAATTATAATAAACTAGTGCCCTTGTCTCATCAACCCACATTTGAAAAGGGCTCAATTCTAGCATGGGAAAAATAAAAGGCTTTTCAATGAGCACATTCAATAAGAAAAGTGATATTATCTCAACAGCTTCAGAAAAAGCATTTGATAAATTTAATACCCATTCATGATTTTCAAGAATGCCTTTGAAAACTAGGAATGGAGAACTTTAATAAGTGTATTCATAAAATCCTAATGGCAAACATCTGTCTTAACGGGAAAATCTTGGAAGCATTCCCTTAAGCTCAGGAAAAGAAATGATAAGGATGTTCTTATTACTGCTCACTTTCTATATATTGGAAATCCTAGCTAGTGCATGTGGATAGGAAAAAGAAAACAAGGCACAGAGATCAGAAAACAAAAAGCAAAACTTTCCCTCTGTTGAAGGAAAAATCTCAATTTTATATGAAATATCTCAATAAAAAATCTTATAACTTAGTAAGAATAATAACTTAGTAAGAATAGTAAGACTATAGCAAATAGAAAAGAAAAGACAATATAGTTTAGAAAACTAGCTGCATTACTATTCTCTAGTGAAAGAAAGTAAATTGAAAATATATCATTTATAATACCAGTAAGAATTTAGGAAGAAATTTAAGAAAACTCTATTTGCTTAAAATATTAACATTTATATCTTTAAAAATAGAGGAACATATTATCTTCATGGATAGGAAGACTCAGGACCATAAAGAAATTAATTCTCAAATTAATCTGTATGCAATCCAACTCTAATTCAAGTTCAATCTAAAGTATATATAAGAGAACAGAGGGTGAAAAAGAAGCCATATACTTCGAGGAAAAATAAATTGAGGTTCTTGTTTTATCCAATTATCAAGGCTTAATTATCAAGGCTTAATCTGTGGTATGGTGCAGAGATAAGCAAATTGTCAACAGATCAAAAAAGACCAAGATACAGATACACACATAATGGAACCCTGACAGATGACAGAGGTAACATTATCAAAGTGGGGAAAGAGGAAAGACTGAAAATATGGTGCAGATAAAATTGATTTTAAGAAGCAATTTAAGGGAAAAGGCAAGGATCAAATTGAAGGTAATACATGTGATACATAAACATATGGAAAGAAGTATAACCTCCTCAGTTAATAAGTAAATGAAACCATAATACAACTGCATAGCCTCCTCTAGACTGGCAGCAATTAATAGACTCCACAATTTCCAAGGTCAGAGAGGATCCATAGATGTTTAGACACCACCAGGGGAAGGAAATAGTACTTGGGAAAGTAATTTGGTATTACCCTGTGAACATCTGCATATCCAATAACCCAGCAATTCCACGATGACATATGGACTCAAGGATAGCAATTCTCAAATTTTCTGGCCGCAGGATCCCTTTATATATATATAGTCATAACAATTTCTGAGGACCCCACAGAAGTTTTTGTTTGTTTTTATGGGTTTTATCTACCATTATTGACTGAACTAGAAATTAAAACTGAGACACTTAAATGACTAGTAAATTTTACTTGATTAAAATTTGACTAAAAGGTCATAGGCGTGTTTTATATATTTCCAAATCTCTACAGTGACTGCTTTAACAAAGGAGAACAGGGTTCTCATGTTAGCTCTTGTATTTGTTAGCCACAGATCATATAGCCACTGGACAACTCATGTACGGTCAGAGTTCAAAAGCAGTATTTTATTATGTATTATTATGAAAATTGTTTTGATTTACTTGACACTCTCAAAGAGGCTCCAGGACTTTAAGGTCCCTGGATCACACTTCCAGAATTACTGCCCTAGAGAATCTCCTGAAGACACATGCCAGGAGAGGGGCCAGAACAGTGTAGCTCCTATTGATCAAAACTGGACATAACCCAAATGACTCTAAAGAGGAAAATGGATAAATAAATCTTAGTACAGTTCAGCGTTGCTTAGGGAAGAGGATACATTCTGAAAACATATCACTAGGTGATTCTGTGATGGAGCAAACACAATGTGTTTGGTTGTGCAGTTACACAAATCTAGATAGTATTGTCTTTTGGGACTATTATGTATATGTGTTCTGTAGTTGACCAAAAAGTTAAATGATACATGGCTATATAGTTATGCAAGGGAGTGTTATACCAGCAATGAAATGGGAGAACTAAAGCCATATGAAAGAACATAGATGAATCTTCTATGTTGATTGAAAAAAACAAGTCTCAGAAAATTAGATCCTATATAATTTTAATTTTATAAAAGTTTAAAATTCAAAGGATCTAAGAACTATATTTTAAAAATAACACATGTTTTTGACAGTGATCTAAAAATAGCAAAGAAACACATTCAGGGAAGAGGTTACTCTGGTAATGGCAGATAAAGGCAGATATAATTAGTACTGTTTTGATTTGGGGGTTGAGAAGTAGATTTCATGAGTATTAAAGATCTTACAAATATGATAACTGTATTTTATATAACCAAATATATCTTTAAATGGTAATAAAGAATCAATTGTAAAAGGTTATTTCAGGACTACTCAAATTTCAGGCATTTACTTCTTACTAGGAAGGAACATGACTTGTGAATGATCAATTAAAAATAACCCTGTAAAGTTTGGGTAGAAAGACAATAGGGGCAAACTCGTTCTGCCGGAGAAAGATATTGATAGTGTCCCCTTCTCAAAGAGTCAAAGAGGTCGCTGACAGCTTCCCACTGGGAGATTTTCACATTGTTGATTTTTATCAAGAAGATCAAAACCAACTCATATGAACACACCCTGGACAACAAAGAACACATTTGATTTGATTCTTGCAACCTAATAGAACCAGGGCAGGCAGCATACTCTCTGACAGCTGAGTAAACAGACATGCAGAGATTTAAAAACCCGAGTGAATTTGTCCAGATAGTGAGTTGAATCTAAGACCTCTGAAACCGAGTCCCTGGTGCTTTCTACATCAAATATAAAATAGAAAGGAAACCAAAGAATGGTTCACAAGCAAAAAGGAGAAATGGTGAAATTTTCCAGGCTTAGGAACTAGTCTCAAAACTGTATAAAGTGTCCTACTAGCTATACATGAAGGAATCTGTTATGCTACTGGAATGAGCGCATTACAAATTCAATCGTAGAGTTCTATTAATTTCATGTTGTAATTCAGGACATGTTTTTCATTTTTCCTTTTTCAGTTTCTTCACTTGTAATATTTATAGTTTAAAAAATCTGTAAATGGAACAAAAATTAACACTCATCTGTGAGTATTTCCCCTAGCAAATCTGGGGAAGAGTTCAAAAGAGTTCAGAAGAATGAAAAATTATTGACTATTAATTATTTTAAAAAGAATAATTATACTGCTTTTTCAAGCAGCTGATCCCCCCAGGCCAGGTAATTTAAAGATGACATAACTTTAAAGCATGGAACTAATGACCTGAAAATATACAAGAAAAATGAAATTTTTCCCAAGTCAAAAATATTTAGATTAATATCTTAAATTTGGAGCAAAATTATAATTCACAATAGCACTTAAAAAGTGGATTAAAAAATTCAAATTGCTTCATTACATTAACATTAGTAAATATTTAAAATTGATCCTTCTTAAATGTACTTTCAAGGGAGTACTGTAAAGAAAGCACTGATTATGACAAATGAGACAGTTATAAGTAAGTTATTAAGTTTAGAATTCTTTTTGGTTCAGAAGCTAATGGGAAATTGAGACACCTATGACCTTTTAGTCAAATTTTAATCAAGTAAAATTTTCTAAATTCTCTAAAATGTTTACCTGCAGAGAGTCTGTAAATGCATCATCCTTGTTCTCAATGGGTCTGAACAGTTCCTTCTTCTTCTCCCGGTCTCTGATGTCTGGGCTGGCAGCACTTATAAGCATCTTCAGGTTGGCTGTGGGTGTCCATGGTTCCACCTGCTGTCTGTCAACAAGCTTAACTGGAGTAATGGGATTTCTTTCTGGAGTGAAAATTTTCTGCTTTGATAAATCAATTGGTTCATTTTTTATTGGAGTCTTAGGGGTCATCCTCGATCGATCAACAAATATGTTTTCCTATTTGAGAAAAGAGAGTTTTTTGAAGTAAGAGTTAGAGTAGACCAGAATCAGTTAAGACTTCGCTTTGTTTCTTCCATTCCCTGATACATGGCAATACAGACTGTATCTGAAAAATATTAGGAAAGGGCTCATGAAAAGCAGGATTCCTGGGTATCGGAGAGTGGCTCCAGTGAGAAACTGACTGTAATCTGCCACTCTTTAAACTGTTTTTCATGGCATCTCTGAAAGAAGGCATGAGTGTATTTCTCTGTTGGCTTTTGTAATAGCTGAGGATGCTAAGAGTAAGAGGCTGAATCACATTGCTTCTAGGTGCCATATTTTTCAAAAACACTATTTACAAGTTCACACTAACTAGTGAAGAGTGTTTTGCTTTGTAGTTCACCAGTTCTTATGGGCACCAGCAGTTCATAGTGGGAATTAAGGAAAGAGCACTGAGCAAAATGCCACATTTACATTAGAGCCATTAATGTCCCCTCCACCCCCACCCCCCATATGCTTCCTAAACTACCTGGGCTTTTTAGTTTCCAAATTCCCATGTGCTGCTCTTTGTGGAAGACATGGCTGCAAATGCAGTCGTTCCAGTGCTCTGGCTCCTGCTCCTGATTCACTATTCTCTCTCCCCCAGGAACAAGTAAGGCAGGTAGTCATGCTTCAACTGTGACTTTTAAAGGCACCAGAAAGACATCTGTGGAGCCAGAGGTGGCAAATCACTGAATGACAATGACTCTAACCAGATGTAATGTGAAGTCTTTGGAGGTTTGTGTTGACTTGACTGGAGAAGCAAAGGAAAAGAATCTTAAGGAGACCAGTTCAGATGCCAACCAAAACTCTAAGAACTACTACCAGAAAAGATGATGGGTCTAAGACTGGAGATCATTTTCAGATGAGGATCCAGAGAAATGAGTTTTATTTATTGGTATGAATTGGGAATTTGTCTATTTCATAGTCCCCCAAAAAGGTACATAGTGGGGCATTGATGTCCATAAGCATCTATGGAGATGCAGTGTGGGAAAAGGGTGTGTACTCAGTCTGAGGCCAGCTTACCTGCCTCGGCTACTCCTTGAATTGTTGAGGATCAACTTGATCATGAGCAAGTTCCTCCTCTTCACTAATATGTTCATACAAATACCAACCTTAAGGCATATGAGGCTACATCCTGACATATAGTGTACATGCGATAAAAGTTAGCCAGTACCCTTCCCCATTCCTTCAGGCACTTAGAGCTAATAATATAGCATACTGTACTGCTATTTAGTTTCCTAGCTGTGATCCTTGTCTCGTTAGTGTGATCAGGCACTTAGGGAAGTTGGGGAGTAAGTCCATATGTCTCATTCTTCAGTTTTTAGCACAATGCCTTGCCCCTCGCAGGTGCTCAAGAGAACACTGTGCCTTGGTTACCAGTTATTTCAAAAGGTAACCCCATGGGAGCAGGTGTGGTCTAGGCTTGCTAAGGTGGACAGAGAGTCATCCTCTTCCCCAAGTGCCTCCATGGTCTCTGAAATAACAGAGAAGATGAGCTCTTGCTTTTGTGCTAACTGAGGGAACAATTCAGACGGATTACTTCCTCCTACACTTTGATATATAGCTCACTGTAATTTAAGTAAATTTGAAAGTAAGAGGGGAGTTAGGTCACCTGGTAAGTTACGACGGTATCTGATCCTCTACCTGAAGAGGAAACAATGCCACGCAAATTGTTTTGAGGTCGCTAGTGAGCAGAAGGTCAACTACAGTCCAGCAACACCCTGTCCCTATCAGCTGTCTACCCCCGCCATCCTGACACCACGGAAGGTATGGGGGAGGGGACTGCAATGAGAACTGAGTCCTGTTTTGTTTTTTGTTCCTTTCTGTTTTTGTATCTTTTTGATACTGGACAAGCTCATTGATGCTGGACAAGTTTATTTTATTAGGATCCACGACTTCTGATTCCCAAATAAGGTGTTCAGGCTGAGTACCTATCTCCAGGGCTTTCCACCAAGGCTGCTTGGCTGTGCAGTGAACAATGGGATGCACCCAGGTCTCTTCAGGAATGAATGGCTCATTTCCCCAGCTGCTGGAAGTAATGCCTCCAGTAAGCCTCCTCTTGACTTTGCCAAAGACGGCTGACTCATCAAGGATCTTACCACTTCCCGTGAGGCCTATGGTTGCTCAGGAGCTACAGAAGTAGCATTGGCGTGTAAAAGCCGGCCTCCTTGCCTCAACTCAAAACTACTTCCAGGGGTGATCATCAAACTCCCTTTCGGCTCAAGTCAGATTTCTGCTGAGATTACACTCAGCTCTGCCTCTCCTCTCCAATTCTGCCTCCTTCCCCTTCCATTACCAGGCATCGATCCCCAGAACACTTCCTAAATGAACCTCTGGCCACTGAACTCCTAGTCAGATCTGCTTGCCAGGAAATCTAAGTTGCAGCCTCCTGGAAATCACTTCTTCAGTTAGAGAGAGCCAGAGAACATAACCATGAATTAGTTAAATGGAGTAACTGTCCCTTAACTTCCTTGCCATGAAGTTGCTATGAGAATCAGATCAGATAATGAAGGTGAAAACACTTTGTAATCTGTGAAGTGTTCTGCAAATATTCCTTATTACTCCCAATTTCCCCAGCATTACAACTATGCTGTTAGATGCGTCCATAGAAAGGAATTCAGTTATAAGGCTAGATTCTATATCTGCTTGTCTCAGATTTAGCTTTGATCCAAAACATATGGCTGGGAGTCATGCCCCCAAAGCCAAAGACCCAAATGTTGCAGAAACTGCGGAGATGAGACCCACCAAAAACCAAAAACAATCATACAAGCCAAAGGTGCACTAATCAGCCTACAAAGGCAAAAGCAGTACAGGAAAGATAAACAGCAGCTCTACCAAGTCCTGGGAAATCGCACCCTCACCAAGGATGAGGAAATAGATCCAGAAAAGGACAAAAAACAAACAAACAAACAAAAAACTAAAGGGCTAAACATGGACAAATAACAACAACAAAACAAAGGAGGCAAAGTGACCAGGGGAGATGTGGTGTGGTGGGGTATTCCCATGGGGATCAGCAATTATACAATCATATATTGTAAAAAATCCAAAAATAAAATTTAAAAAATTAAAAAAAAAAATGATGAAGAAATCCTGAAGTCCTAAGACTTGCCTGGTCTTTTCCTAATGAGAGAGGAAATGATTGCTGCCCTTTTTTAAGACCTAGAAGAATACCCTTTGGGGGAGGGGGACAGGGTCTCATTCAGTTGTAGGTTTATCACTGAACAATCCTCTCTATGTAAAAATCTCCATCTTCACTTTCGGAGTAAGGATGAAATAAGCTCTTTTCCTTTGTCATGTAACATCTCCCTCTTCTTGACATCCCAGAACCCTAAATGCAGAGTAAATATTTCTGGTATATTCCATTATTCGTTAGAAATTGCAACCATTAAATTCTCCATATAAACGTTCTTAAAAAAAAAAAAAAAAGATTTAGCTTTGATAAGGTGACCTCAAATAACATAGTCACCAGCCTTGTCAAGTCCCTTAACAATTTTCTGATGAGCTCTTTCCAAGTTCTCTTATGCATATGCAAAATTTTGCCCTGTCTATACCTGCTTTAGTTCAGCCTACTCTGCATTTATCGTATCTAAGCCATTGCTCACATCACTTGTTTTTAATGCCATCAGCTAAGCTTTGCCCACTGAAACCCTACCTATTGTTTAAGGCTTAGTTAAGGCAAAGTCTACGAAGTTAGGAAGTGTGTTCTTGCAAGGGGCTGCTTTTCCCTTCAGAGCATACAGCTGAGAATGAGTAATCCACACTGGGGGAGCCCCCTGCCGGTGTCCCAGGAGATCCTTGAACCTCAATCATTCTGTTCCGATTCACTCAGTTACCAGGTCAGTGGCAAAATACTCCCCTGACCTGTATGCGGTGGTTAACACTACTGATTATTCTGTAGAATGCTCAGCTCTTCTGAGATACCATTCTGCCATTTGGCTCTCCTTTTCTCTCTCCCTTCTAACTGGTTCCTCTTTTGCCATTCTTATAAACCTCAGTCCTCCCCACCTCCAAATTTGCTTTTTGGGACAGCTCACCCAAGTTCAAGGTTTTAAAACCAATGAGTTTAGTTCATATGTTGATAATTCCCAAGTTTGTAGGTAGATAGGGTCCCCCATTAATTCCCAAATCAGTAACTAGTTGCCTTCTGCATGTATTGTTACCTATGTATCACACAGGTATAGAATCACGTGTCACTAATGAGGTTTTGGTCAATGACAGAATCCATCAGGTCACACAGCCCACAGCCTAAGTGAGTAAGAGGCTGTGCTGTCTACGTTTGTTCAGGTACATTCTTGACCTTTGCACAACAATGAAATCACCCAATGGGGCATTTCTGGGGACTTCTGATACTTTACATAACCCCTCTAACAACTTTGAGAAGTAGGTAGAATTATTCTGTTTTGCCACTGAAGAGAGTTCAGAGAGACTGAGTAATTTGAAAAAGTTGTCACTGTAGCGCTGTGGACAAAAAGCAGTATTTTAAAGAAGTATGGTTAAAAAATATAAAATTTACCATTTTAACCATTTTTGATTTGATTATATAATTTGTGGCAGCAAGTGTATTTGCACTGTAGTGTAAAAATCGCCACTATCCTAAGTGAGATGTTTTTGTGCTTGCTTCATCCCCATATTACTTATATCCCCATATTACTTTATTACATTATAACTTTATTACTTTATTTACTTATTTACATTGAAGGAACATTAGTTTATAACAGTGTATGATTTAGAGGCATATAAGATCACACCCTTCGGCTGTGTGTTAGCCTACCCCACCCACCAAATCACTCATAGCCCTCCACTTTAGTTCAGTGTCCTCTTATCACTTTACTCTCCTCTCTTCCTCTCTCCCGAGGTAGCCCCAGTTTTACAGTCGGATTCTAGAGTTTGTTGTTGGTTTGGTTTTATCTCACCCTTTGTTTTGTTTCTCTGTATTCCACATGTAAATGACACATCAGTATTTGTCTTTTTCCTTCTGACTTATTTCACTTAGCGTTGTCCCTCCATTCTCATCCATATTGAAGAAAATGGCATGTTTATCTTTTTAATATCTGAGTAGGATTCCATTGTATATAAAGATACTACCTCTATCTAATCTACTCATCTGTCCTTGGGCATTTAGGTTGTTTCCATAACTTGGTTATTATAAATAGTGCTGCAAATGAACACCTGAGTGCATGTACTCCTTACTCCTTCTGAATCTGAAATTCACTTTTTTCTAACTGCTCCCTAAAGAGATAAATGACCTTCAATGAAAAACCCACTAAGTATAGACAGTGTCCCCAAATATACCATGCTCATTTCTGCTGCTTTACTAGTTTCCATTCTCTATTTACATTCATCTTAGTATTTAATCCTTCAAGCTGTAGCCAAGTGCTATCTCCTTTAAAAAGCCTTCCCGACAGCTAAATCCTTATTGTTTACTTCATCCCAAATCACCCATCTCTATTTTTATCACCCCCAAATGCACTATAAACAACGTAAGAGTCTTGTTTATAATCCCACAAGAGGACACAGCAAATTTGGGTAACGAAGATGAAAACTTCATGTTTCCCATGAGTGGCAAGAAGATACACGCATAATATATTGTATGTATAGGTCTTGACCAGTGAAGACAGTCAAGAAAAATCCCCTAAATGCCACAGAGCACTGTTCCAGGTATCCTTCAAGAGATCCATGAAACAACTCACACCTCCATCTCCAGCTGCTCTGGATATCTCAAACATTTCTTGAATGCTCACACCTTTCTTCTGCCTACAACATCCATCTTGCTCATTTGTTTCTCACAGATAAATGCTAAACATCCTTTGCCTATTCCATTCCTCCACTGTGAACCTTCCCAGTGCTCTATGGGCTTTTCATGAATTTCTTCCTTCCCTGTTCTGGGGACCCAGAACAAAGCTGGTGGAGAGATGGGACTTGGGGTTGGTGGAGAAGGGACATCGGCCTCCTGGTTGCCAGCCTGCCACCCTAGGCATTGCAGGCTGCCAGGGAAGCAAGTTATTTTTGGACCAAACCAGGTGCTCTTGTTCGTCTTGCCTCCAGCTTTTCGTAATATAGCACTTGCCAAATCATAGCCCTGTTGGTTACTTTTACACCTGAGTTCCTGAACATCTCTCAGGTAACTCAGAGCAGGGCCTGTCATCTTTGGGCTGTCACTTTAACTGAGTGCTCTGTAAACAGTATGGCTGCTGAGAGCTTTACAAAAACCCAGAGGGAAGCCGGGCAGGTGGCGCGTGCCTTTAAGCGCAGCCTATAGTGCAGCTGACACTAGGAATCCTTTGAGTCTGTGGGTTCGAGACCCGCCTGGGGCAACACAGCAAGATCTAGTCCCAAAAAATAGCTGGGTGTGGTGGCGCGTGCCTTTAATCCCAGCTACCTGGGAAGCTGAGGCTGGGCATCACTGAGTCTGTAGTACCCCGGGTAACGTGAGCTTGCGGTTCCCCAGGCAAAATAGCGAGACCTAGTCTCAAAACAAAACAAAACAAAACCCAGCGGGAAATGCTACCCATTCGCTTTAATACATGGAGGCAAAAACAAACAAAAAAATAGGCTTAGAAAGGTTAGGAGACTTATTATACCACCGAGTCCCCAGCATCTGTGATATAAATAGCTGGTCAAAAACTGACTATATGTTTGAAGTTACACAGCTACTAAATGTGTAGGAATCAAACCCAGATCTCTCTGACTTCAAATCCTATTTCCTCTCTAGCTCTGGAAATTCTCCTTTCTTTACTTCAGAGGAATGTGAAAGCAGCAAAAGCCCCTTCTACTAGCTCTCTCTCTTGGAGAGGTGAATTAAGTCCTTCTCATATACTGCATTTCAGACATTTTAAACACGTATCCAATCTCTTTTGAGTCATTTGATTTTCTCTCTCTACCCATTAAAATATGAGCGCTCAGCTGAACATAGCACTTACCGATACTAACTAGAGTAGAAGTGCCCTTGTTCCATGGCACTTGATAAAAGGCCATTGACCCAGAAAGGAAGAAGTGGATGCTGACTCAGGCTTTATATAAATGTATACATATTCTTTCAAGGCTGTCCCATCCAAATTCCAAAGAAAAACAAAAGTTTTCCTCTGAAATTCTTAAAATTAAAATTCTGACTATGTACTTAAAAGTCTGGGCATTTCTATGCCCACAAGGTTATTTTTTTTCCAAAAGTCATCTTAAAATTAGAATGTTTTGGTGTACTTCAAGCGTTAGCAAAATGCAATCCTAGGGAAAAGAAAAACAAACCCCCCTATATAGAAAAGCATAGTATTTCACTTCTATCCAAAATTAACAGTTGTCAAGTATTCTTCAAAGAGCCATATAACAGGTGATTTGCAACCAGGCAGTTTCTTTGTGGATGCTGAGACTAAAAATAAGAGCAGGAACTGAGATAAGTTCAGTGACCAAGGAAGCTGCTGAGCACAGATTGGTATTCAAAGTTTCTACTTGGGTTTGTTATATCTACTTGCCTCTGCCAAGAACGCTTAGATATTCACTACTAACAAGCGGTGGCACCTTTCCGGTAGGGCAGTGGCAGTGTGACTGTGCTGATGTGGGTGCTGTGATAGTTTAGACATTGCTACAGCTAGTTTCCTTTGTAATGTTTTGGGGAAGATAACACCATAGTTATAAAAGACGCAAAAAGGCAGAATGACTCAGTGCAGAACTAAGCAGAGCACTGCAAAATACCCAAAGGCTATGTTGGTCTGCTTAATTAATGTCTGTATTTCCCTATATGGGAGATACATATCTCCCATCTAGGAGTCTCACATACTCTTGGGGGAATGGAACAGTTTCTAGAAATTGTTTTATTGGTATCAAGAATATTTTGTAAGACTTTTAACAGCTGAGCACCTGTAGCAAAAGGAACCTACTTTCTTGAGAATTGATGTTTAACATTCCTACAAATTATTAGATAATACCAGTCTCAACTACAAGTGCTATAAACTTCTGGTTGCAGTGTCCAACATATCTTTGGTGCAGATAAGTTGTTTCTAACATTACGTTTAAGCCAGCCTTATTCCACTGCAGTGACTAAGAATCTGAAAAACAGGTTTTAGATGCCTCCATTTTATTTTTTAAAAAAAGTTCCATAATGTTCATCAAAATTAATTAAGTTGATACATCAAACACAAGTGGCATGATGGAACACATCACTGAGCCAGACATCACAATCATAAATATGTTAGAGTTGAGGGTGTTTAAGTGTACTTACCTTTTGTGCATTTTCCCCATCTTCAATTGCAAAGTCTAGTCTGGGTTGCCTGGGGTTGATCAGGTCTTTCAGTGTTAAACAATTTACCTCCATCTGCAATGCACAACTTACATTAGGAAATGATCTTACAACTGGCTATTTTCTTCCAAACAACAACAAAGTCTATTTCTTGCTCGTGAACATGAACTTCCCCTCTCCAAATCCTGGTAATTTACCAGGAATGTAGTCACCCCCCCACCTCCCTAGAACGCACTCGAACGAACATAAACACCTAAAGTGTGTTGACTTTTACTGAACTTAACTGAGAACCTAGAGAGGAAAAAAAAATGGACAAAATTAGTGAATTATTTATTTTAGGTGAAGCACCAGGACAAAGTTAAGTTACCAAGACAGGAGGTGCAGGACAAATCTGTCAGCAAGTACAGGGGCTGCTAGGTCAGTTAGTTTTGGCGCAAAGCACTAGAAGGAATTCGGGGGTTTTGAATCAGAAAGAAACCCGATCGCTTAGACCAAACCCACCCAGAGCTTGGCGCAGCCCCGTCCCGCGCCTCCGAGAATACCCCCCCAAAGAGAACTCCCAGAGAGCCCCCCAACCTCCAATCGTGTCGAAGGGCAAGTTCCCGCTACCGATCGGCCACAGGGAGAAACAGAGGCAAAGACTCACCTCCAGCCCGGGATGGCAGAGATGGCAGACTGGCAGCCAGGGAGGGAGGGGTCCCCTTTCCCCCCAATTCCCGCCTCTCCGCCAGCACCGGGGCTGCACGCTTCTCGTGCCTCCTCCGGGACCTCCGCAGCCCCACAGCAGCGTGGGGTCAGCAGGACGCGGCGATCAGCATGCGGGAGGCGGCATCGGGCGGGGACAGGCAGGCGGGCGGACCCCCGTTCAGAGCGCCCGGCGCCGGCGGGGACCCCCCGGGCTGCCAGGCAGCGCCAGCGTCCCGACCCGCTGAGCGTGACTCGGGCCCGGGATCGCAGTCCCCGCTAAAACACCTCCTCTGGCGCCTTGAGACCGAATTTGAGAATCCGCCAATCAGCGGCGGCCGGCGGGGTGGCGCCGGCCAATCGGGCGCCGGCCAGGCCCGGGCTCGCCGCCCCGCCGAGCCTTGGCGCTCCTGGCCGCGCGTTTCGGCCGCACCCGCCCAATGGTGGCCGCCGCGGCCCCCTCCCCCTTCCGGGTACCTGGAAACCTCGCGCCCGGGAGCCAATTCCTGCCGGGGCCGCGGGCCCGGGCGGCCGCGGGAAGCCGAGTGGGGGCGGCGCGGGGAGCTGGGCTCTTTTGTTATGCATGAAAGCCCAGCCCAGGTCGCCCGGGCCGGCCGCGCCGCGAGACCGCGGGCCCCGCCAGGGGTGGGGAGAGCAGATGGAGCCTGGAAAAACCATACACACGCGCCGGAGGCTGCCGCCGGCGGCCCCCCCCCCCCCCCCCCCCCCCCCCCCCCCCCCCCCCCCCCCCCCCCCCCCCCCCCCCCCCCCCCCAGCCTGCGCGGCCGCCGAGCTGTCCGGGCTTGTCGGGACCAACTTGTCACGCCGCTCGCCGGTGTGACACGTGAGCCGTGGTTACCGCTGTCCGCGGCGAGCAGATGGCACGCCAGTTAGCATGGAAGCTGCTGGAACAGCTGTTCGGTCTTCGTTCCCTACCTGGAAAAGTCTCGTGGTGCTGTTCCCCGTTCAGAACATCGCCGAGAATTAGGAAGAAAGCAAAAGCCTGATTCCGTCGGTACTTGCGAGCGTGGACGGGCGATCTGGCCAACAGTCGAGAGAATTTCCTCAACGTTGCTGATTTGTATGAAATGTTTCACTTCCTTCAACTTAGTTTCTTATTTAAAGTGAGTGTTGGCAGAGGCAATCCTACATTGTGCGTGTGTAACAGACATTTTCCTGTAAAAGGATTTAATATTTACAGATCAATCAGAAGAAAACAGAGTCCCCAGATATCCCCATTTTTTTGGGCATATTAGCATTTTACATGGTGTTTTTGTTGCAATCAGAGACACAATATTGATAAATTGTGCTTAGCTAAAGTCATCTCATTCAGATTCTTTACTTTCTCCCTTTTTTTTTTTTTTTTTCCTGGCCAGGGAATCACTTTGTGTTTAATCCTCTTAACTATAGACTCCTTTTGGCAGTAAAAATTTCTCATACTTTCCCTCATTTTTGATGACCTTGGCATATCTGAAGAATACTAGTTAGTCATTTTGTCGGATATCCTGCTCTTGAACTTGACCATGTCTTAAAGCTTGTCTGCACACATTTCTCTGTAAACCAAATGCTTTACAGCAAGGCTGTCACTCTCCTGATAATCTTTTCTGTACCAGGTGCTCCACTTGCCACCATCGTCTCACACACATCACAATTTTTTTGAACCAACTACTTGCTGAACTTGGAATAGTCAATCAAACCCTTCAGTTTATATTCTATTTAGATTGCTGATAAATATAGCCTAAAAATCAAATCACTGCTAAGTCATGAGTTAGAAAGACAAAAAAGCATGGGAAACGTTGATGTTAAAGAAAAATAACAGTGATAAAATTTTAACATTTTTTTTCAATAGTGGAAACCATATTTTGACATCTTTCTGGTAGGTGGAGACACAAGGAGAAACATAAGCATAAAATTGCAGTTTATTATATTTTACATGTATGTGGAAGCAGAAAGTTTCAATGAGGAAATTCCCTCACCCAATTTTACTAATTTCCTGTGGCTGCTGTAGTATCACCCTTAACTAGCAGGTTTAAAACATAGAGATTTAGTCTGTTGATATTCTGGAGCCCAGAAGTTCAATAGCAACGTATGGGAAGGGCTAGTCTCCCTCAAGTACTCCAGAGAATGAAAGCTTTTCCTCTTCCAGCTTCTGGTAGCTATTAGCAGTCCTTGATGTATGCCTGCCTCGTTGTGCTGTAACAAACATTCCAGTCCGCATCAGATGGGTGAATTTTGAGCAGGGTTAGATGTATCTGAAAATAATGTGATACTGGAGAATGTGTAAAGAGGTACCCATTTACCTGGTGCAACATTTATGCTACAGGTTGGGTCTGATAGTTTGGATGGGGCAGTAACATTAGGGATTGGTCACTGCCCAGATACTCACATTCTGGAGAAAATGGGGTAACAAGCTTCCCCTTAATCTCCGAAACTTTATCCAGAAAGGAATTCCCTCTGAAGGACAGAGAGCCATGAGTTCTCGATTTATGCCATGGACTTGCTGATGATCTGGAACAAAAAATGTATAGCCTTCTTTGAATGACCGCTGAAGGACCTGCCAATTATGACATTGCAAATGCTGATGGGATATTTAGAATACCCCTTTGAAACTATTTTCTACTGACTTTTAATCATTTGTTGTGGCTATGTAAGAATATTACTGAAATGACTTTAATTTTCATATTTGGTAAATTTGAGCATATCTCTGTTACATTATATGACATATGTACATACATGTCTATGTACATTCATGAGTATGTTAAAAATAGCACCCCCTTTTTTCTAAGCTTAGAATTCAAAGGCTGGATATAGCTTTTTAGCCTACCCAATAGCATTATCTTGATAGCTTTCATTCATTGTGAGACTTTCACATCAAATGAAATTTTTCATGTGTAGGGAAAAAGGAGTTTGGAGTTGGGGGGTTAGGGACTGACTGGAAGGTTAAGTTTAAAAACTATAAGACTACCTTCTCCTAACCCAGGATCTCCTCATTGTCTGCAGGCTTTCTACCTCAGTGAGACTGGAGAAGTAGAGTTCAAATGGAGACCTTCACTAAACAATTAGGGGGAAATGTTCATTTTAAAGGTTTAGGTGTTATCTACAAGAAGTCCCCGATTAAACTACTTTTGGCAGGAGTAATCACTTACTACTACCACCCACTTGGCACATTAAGATATCTTTTCTCAGACCATACTTGGGGTGAAAATAGGGCAAATCTTAAACTACAAATCATTGTTTCTCTTTATAAAATATTAACCTTTCTAGCCTTGTCCAAAAACTCACCTTTGCCTCCCTTCTGATGCTGAACATCCTAGTTATGCACTATTTGTTTACTTGTTTATTTGCTTATTATTATTATTCTTTTAATCGTGGTAACATTAGGATTTTCCCTATTGGGTATCACCAGCGTAGGATCCCCACCACCAAATCAATGATAGTTCATCACCACAGTTAGTTTTTGTTCCCTCTTTGTCTCTGACCTCTTTGTCTTCCCCTCTTTGTTCTAGCATCAGTTTTTAGTGGTTAACTTTTAAGATTGTCTTCCTCTGGTTCTTAGTTTGTTTTTTTCTATATTCTATTTACTAGTGACACCAGTCAATATTTATCTTCCTTTCTTATTTCATTTAGCATTATCTCTTGCAACTCCATCCATGTTACTGCAAATGGCATGAATATATCTTTTTAATTACCGAGTAGTATTCCACTGTCTATGTATACCACATCTTTATACTCCAGCCAGCTGTGAAACAAACCCTTTCAACATTTCCTGACACTGGTGGCCTCCACTGTGATAGGTCAGTGTCTTTCTGTCCCCAATGCTGATGTGTGACATCAGGTTTTCCAGTAGCATGGCTACCTTCTGCCACTGAAACTGTCAGCACCTTGTAGTTAAATGACTTCATTGGGTCTCTGCCACCAAGAGAAATTAGACCTGGATGTTGCTGCTTTGACACAGGTGCTACTGGTTCTGCAAGGTGCTGCCTCCAAAGACTATGGGAGATGGTTTTGGTCCCCTCGCTTGTGTTCTCTTTCCACCCCTCAGCAAAGTCATAGCAGCAAGCCAGTGTAAATTGGTGCTGAAATATGGAAACAGAGAAAAATCTCTTTCCATTGGTGGGTTTTTTTTTTTGTTTTTTTTTTTTTTGTTTTTTTTTACTTCCTGTTTCCTGAGCTTTTTAGTTATGAGAGTTGAGCTGAGGCTGTTAGAAACTATATTATATTTTTGATTCTTTCCATCCTGCAATGGCTGAGACGTTGTATTGGATGAAATTTTGGGGTGGGTGAATTATCTCACAAGATGCTCCTCTTTATACTCCTCTAAACCCAAAATAAGATGGCCCACTCTGTGAACCTCATTGTTTTTAGAGATGTGTATCCCTGTGGCTTGAAAATAGGACCTAGAAGTTCAGGAACCTAAGAAGAGAGAGTTGAGTCCAGGTGTTTAAGGGGTCAGATATGAGTTGAATCAGGTAATACTGGGGACAGAAACTGTTCTATCCTCAGGCTCCTTAAATGGGAGTTGACTCTACATTCCAAAGAAGGTAGGAAAAGAAAGAGGCTCCTGATAAACGGAAAAGATAATAGAAAAGAGTACAGAAACTGAGGTTTGCACAACCAGCTTAATAGCTTTGCTTGGGATTCTCATTCAGAGATTTAAGGGATACAAATACAATCTTCAGTGGATTAAAATCTATAATTAAGTTGGACTATTAAATAAAGTATACTGCCAGATGGTAGAACTTGTTTTCTTCTGCTATCACAATTATAAAGGCTGATACCATCTAGTCTACAAGTTCCTCCAAATAGTACATTCTTCTGGTGTATACTTTAATGATATTGTTTTCAGTCCCTCTTCTCCAAATGTTGTCCGTTGTAAAAGGGCCATTAAAAAATGGTTGTGTTTGGCCAAAGGAACACAAAAAATTTTGGTATTTTCTCTTTAATAGTATGCTAAAAGTTCAATACCCTTGTCTAAAGACAACATGGTTTATTTCATATATATGTAGTTTAAGTAAAACAAGAACATTTTTCTATTCTTTACATAGGTTTTCTCCCCTCTTTTTTGCAAATAACATCTAGTATTCTGTTGTGTTGATTTTGCCCCTCTTAAGCTTATACCTATTTATGTAATGATTTGATCAGACAGCCTGTGTGTGTGTGTGTGTGTGTGTGTGTGTGTAATTCCTTTTTAATTTACTTACTTTAGTCAACACTGGTAAATTTAGGTTCTTTCTAATTTTGATTCAGGAAGGATTTTTTCTGTTTCTAACATCCAGTTTTACTATTTTTTGGTTTTTTAGTTTTGTATTGTTTGTATTCCCATGTGACTACTATTATTTTCTTAAGTATGCTGAAATTGACTCTGGAAATTTGAGTTTCCATTTTGAACTAATTACTTTTCTCATAGTTATTAAATATTTTATGAATGTTTGCAATTATAGTGACATAATGCTAGCATAGCCACTAATAATTTGTGTTCTTTTCCTAAACTTTTTGTGAACCTGTGATTATTTTAATGATTAAAATTGTCAAAATGAGTCCACTTTTGTGTCAGTATAAATCAAGCAAAATGCTAGTTCAGAAGCAATACAGTGATTAAAGTTTAATTTTTTTTAAACAGTGACTCTTCTAAAGAGTAAAAATTTATTAACCAACCTGAGGCAAAACTGAGAACTTAAAGAAAGCAGCTACCATAGTCAGTGGGGAATACCATGATGTGTTGTAACTCATAAAATTAAGGAAGTAAATGCAAGAGATAAATTAAAATTTGCACAATAGTAAGAAAATTATTTTCTCTTACCATTATCTAATGATTCTTCTGTTAAATATCCAATTAGAAAGCAGGAGAAGGAAACCCTTCTTGAAAGGCAAGCATACTAAATTTCATAGCTGCAAAACAGGTATCTCGATTGTTTCCCTATTAATATTTGTT
This sequence comes from Uropsilus gracilis, assembly GCA_004024945.1. Taxonomy (NCBI): domain Eukaryota; kingdom Metazoa; phylum Chordata; class Mammalia; order Eulipotyphla; family Talpidae; genus Uropsilus; species Uropsilus gracilis. Next base: position 66,171 of record PVHY01004968.1, read on the forward strand.
GCCTCTTGTGTTTGTTTGCTTTGGAACAGTCACAGTTGGTAGTTTGAAAGAACCCAAAACAATCTTGTCTGTTAGGCCAATGACATTCTCTTGGTTAATATTAATGATGGTGGGCTAAATAACTCAAAAAGCTTGAGGCCTTTGGTTAGTTTCATTTGCTTTTCATGCATTAATTATTAGTCCCAGTAATGGAACAATAGTACCATTATGTGTTGGTAGAGTCCTATTAACTTTAGAGAAATAAATACTTTCAGGGTTGCTGGGGCTGGGAGGTTGCTGGGGGCCAATTTCTACTCTTGATGTGTATAAAGTTCTCTGACTTGAGTTAGCCAGAAGCACACAATTTTTCCCCCTGAATTTTGGACAAGGCACCTTGGCATGAACATAAAGATATATCCAGAATTCAAAACACTACTTAACCACCTTAACCTCAGTCCCCCGATTGGATTAATTTAATAGTCTCAAACACCTTTATTTTCTCTTAGATTAATATAATAGTCTCAAAATTGATATATTTGTTGTCCTCTATAATTTGTTCACCAATGATAGTGATCATGATCCAAATTAAAATGGAAGATTTATTATTTTTTTTTCTAAATCACTCTGATGGCTTCTTAACTCAAAGAAAAAAAAGTCAAGAGTTTTTACTATGGCTAGATGGTCTTACAGGTTTGTCTTCTTTTTACAGATCTGATCTTATCTCTTTAACTTTTCCCCTTGTTTACTTTGCTTCAGCCATATATAGTTCCTTGTTAATTCTTGGAAATAGTTGTTATTTTGCTACCTAAAGGTCACGCATTTACTCTTTCCTCCTCCTTGAATGCTTTTTGTCCAGAGAGTTACACATGTCTCTTCTTCACTTCTTTCAGAAGTACATTAATTAGGATAATGTTGGTTTTTGAAGCAAGAGCATCTTAAGTTTTCAGCAACTTGACGAAACACAAGTTTATCTTTAACTCATGGAACAATCTGAGAACAGTGCTTCTGGATGGCAGGTATTTTTCTGCATGTGGCTGTTCTGGGATCCAGAGTCCCTCCGCTGGTAGCTCTGTAACCTCTCTAGACAAGCCCTTGAATCTTGTGTTTCTAGTCAGTGGAAAGGGAAATAGATCGTGGATGAGAAATATATTACTTCTTACATTTGCTTAAGTGAACAGCTGGTCGCTCTGGATTCAGGGGAGTTGTGATCAGAGTTTTTTTTTTAAGACTAAGTCTTGCTATGTTGCCCAGGGTGGTCCCAATCCTGCCAATTTAAGCAATCCCCCAGCCTCAGCTTCCAGGTACCTGGGATTACAGGTGTGCGCCACAGTGCCCGGCTACTTTTTTCGAGACCGGGTGTTGCTATATTTACTGGGGTAGTCTCGACCCGTGAACTCAAGTGATCCCAGGCCTCTTGCCTCTCAGTGCTTGGACTACAGGCGTGCGCCATCATGCCCGACTGTGATCATAGTCTTTGATTCTGCAGCCCAATCCCAGAAAGACCGTAATTTGGTGGACAGGGAAGAAGAACTCATAGGGCAGTCAGCTATTTTTGCCAGACTCCCTCTGACCTCCAAATATTGGTGTGGCCTCCTTACTAAAGGAGACAAAGCAAAGTTTCACCTGGATGCCTCATCCATGACAAAGTCCAGGCACTCTGTTCCTTTGCTTCAGAGACCTATGAATTCAGGGACAAATTCTGCTTCTGCTGCTCTGTTAGTTGCTCTCCCCACCCCCACAAATCTCATACCAAAATACAGGCCGGAACAGTATAACCACAGTAGTCTTCCCTAACCCCAGCTTTCTGCTCCTTCCCTCACAGCAAAGTTTCTGTTATTCCCAGTCAACTGAGCCTGAAAATATTAAATGGAAAATTCCAGAAAAAAATCATTAATTTTAAATTATGAACCATTATGACTTATTAAATGGAAAATTGAGGAAAAAGCAATTCATCAGATTTAAATTGTGTACCATTATGAGTAGCATGATGAAATATTGAGCTACCCAGGTAGTAAATTATCCCCTTTTCCAGTGTATCCTCCCTGTATATGCTACCTGCACTGCTAGTCATTGAGCTATGGGGTTGATTGAAATATGCATACTAATAGTAGCCAATAGGTCAACAGCAGCCTCCCTCTGTCATAATACATCCATTGTTCACATCACTTCTTCTCATCATGTAAATGTCCAATAAAAACGTTGTCCAATAAAAATGAAGACAATACAGTATATATATATATATACACACATACACATATATGTGTATATAGAGAAAATATTTACAATTTATTGTGGCTTAATGTTGTAATTTTTATTTTATTATTAGTTATTGTGAATATATTACTATTCCTGCTTTATATTAAACTTCACCATAGTTATGTATGTATAGTAAAAAACACATAGATGCATAGTAAAAACAATATAGGATTCAATACTATCCAATACAATACTATTCACTTGCATTCTGGATAGCATGCCCTGTAGACAGGCATGCTATTTGGAAAGGGGCAGGTTGGATGAGCCAAGGCAGTAACTGGTCGATAGCAGTGAGGAGCCCATCTGGACAGGCATTTTGAAGACTCTCTAGCCGGGATGTAGAAGAGGTTCCTTCATCAGACTGTGGTCTTGCTTCCTGGCCAGAACTGGCTTGTCCATTCTTCCCCATGGTCCTTGACTCTGCTTTCAGGATGCTTTTACCTGTCCATCAACTTCTCTGTTGCTATCTGAGAGCAGCACTAAGAAGATGCCCTCCTTGGAGCTGGCACAGCTTTCACAGCTTCCTTCCTACTGGTGGATATTTGAGGCCCTGGGAAATGTTCAAAAGTCCAGGCTTTTTAAAGGCCCAGAACACTCTTCTTCAGAAACAGCAATAATTCCCTTCAACTATTCCCTTGATTTCTAGCCAGTTACACATGCCTTTAACAATACCCAAACTTTGTTTTTGGAAGTGATTTTTAAACCTGCTCTATTTCTTTTCCTCTTTACCCCTGGACTTCTTGCTTTTAATTTAATGGGGATAACAGAGGGTCCTTCAAGCAATAGACTTGGTAGGAAGAGAGTAAGTTATGCAATCTGAGTTTCAATCTTGCAAACTTCTGTTTAAACAAAACAACTTTAATGGACACTTTTGCTCCCTAGGAAAGCATTTTGCTCTTATCTCCTACTGCTTCCCAGCTAGGAGCAGTGCTTTCCACACCCACAACTTCTCAGACCTACCTTGATTTCTACATTTACTTTATTCTCTTTCATTTCTCCTTCCAAAGTTGCCAGTTATTCCTGGGCATACATACATACACACATACATACATGCATACATACATACATACATACATACATATATTTTTCTTAAACTCTTTGTTTAACTCAGAGAGAAAACTTGAGCATCTTTGATGGATTGAAATGTCACTCTCCCAAATTCACCCCCTAACTTGCCTGTATATGGAGATAAGGCATTTAAGGAGATGATTAAGGTTATAGGAGCCCATACAGGCAAGCAGGCCCCTAATGTGATGGGATGAGTGTCCTTCTAAGAAGAGGAAGCGTCACCAGTGTACACATGCACAGGACAAAGGCCATGTGGTGATGAAGCCAGAAGGTGACCACTTGAAAGTCAAGGAAAGAGAACTTGCCAGAGGACAACCCACTGACACCTTGATCTTGGACTTCCTAGACTCCAGAGCTGCGAGGAAAGAAGTTTCTGTTGTGTAAGCCAGCCAATCTGTTGTATTTTGTTATGGGAACCCAAATTAGCTGACAAATACAGCTTTCCGAATTTTCCAAACTACTTACTATACTGGTAGAGGATGGTCCCCAGCTGCTGCCTGTCTCACAAGTGTGCAACACTGTGCAGCGTGGGGCTCTGTTCCCCAGCTTCTAGCATCTGCTTTGTGCTACCTGTTACCTCATGGTTAAGCCAGATGCTCTCAATCTCTAACTTACTTTTTTTGTTTGTTTTTGATTCACTGCTCCAAGGAATACAATTCTATAACAAACCTCTGAAGTTTGAAAGCATCACACAAAGAAAGTTTATTTTTTTTTTCATAATAAAATGTGGGTGTTTATGATTGATGGCTGACTGCCTGCCATATGGAGATTTAAGGACCCACTCCACTCATCTTATGACCCCACTATATCCTAGTCCCACTTGGTGCTCCATGTGGCTTTATGTGGAGAAGTGGCTATAGCACTTGAAATGTGCTGTAAGTGTAAAATACATATTAGGTCTTGAAAAAGTAAAAATGTCTCAATATTTTTAATGTTGGGAGGCGAGATTTCTACCACTGAACCACCAATGCCCCGGCTATTTTTAATGTTGAATACATGTCAAAATAATTTTTGGAAACGGATTAAAAATGCATGACTAAAATGAATTTCAGCTATTTTTGTTTCTATTAAAGTAACTACTAGAAAAGTTAAAGTAAGAAATAAAGCTCACATTACATTTCTCTTGAAAGCCTGTTTGAAAGCCTTGGGGTCCTCTGCTTTAGTCAGTAGAAGGGGAAAGAGATAGTGGAGAAGGTATTTCAAATTTGTAAAAATCCTGGTGAAGATAAAACACATCTACTCAAATTCCACTGGGATGAATAGTTATGTGACTCCATCTAGATGCAAGAGAGGATGAGACTTGGAAGCCTGGCTTAGATGCTGCAATTTAGCAACCATTCTCTATAAAGGGAGTCTGAATATTGGTGGACTGCTTGTCCTCTCTGACCTACAAAGCTTGGGGGGTTTTTCTGACCCACCTTCTCCCCTCCAGCCCAACCGCACTGGCAGAATTCACTTTCTTTCTTCCATTTTGTTTTTCTCTAGAATATTTTCATCATCTGGCAATTTCTTTGTTCTGGTTATTTGTTTGTCTTGTGTTCTCACTATAGGTCAGGCACTATATAGAAGGCATCACTCTTCACAAGCACTATTTTTATCAAATTTTTTATTATGATAAATGCATATATCATGAAATTTACTATCTTAAATATTTTAAACATCCTGTTCAGTGGCATTAACAACATTCATAATATTTTGAAACCATTTCCAGTAGTTTCAAGTGCTTCATGATTTGTTTCATCTTGCACAGTTTTGTGGGGCTAATAAAAGAAACTAAGGCTGGACAACAAATCCTTTTAAACCAGGAGGGAGAATATCAGGGTTAATTTTTAATGTCTAGTTTGAAGGGACTTGAAGTGTTTGCTGTAGACTTTGTTAGGTAGTATGAATGCAAGATATTACTCAAAAAATAGTCATTAATTGAGTAATAAAAGTAGTCTTTAATCTTGAACCAGTAGGAAGAAAAGTATCAATTCAAAAGCAAGCCATAATTCCACTCTTAAGTATCAACCTCTCTCCAGCTTCCCACTGAAAGCAGGGACTAGAACTGGTATTTGTACATCTATGTTTATTGCAACATTTTTCAGAATAGCCAAATGTTGGAAACAACCCAAATGTCCTTCAATAGATGATTGGAGAGACCAAAATATAGTCTGTTCATATACCTACGATTAAAAAATAAACTGATAATCTAGAACTAGAAAAAAGCTTCTTTAACTTGAAAAAAGACCTAAAGAAACTGCAACTAATATCTGTCTAGTGAAAGACTGAATACTTGTCCACTCAGAACAGGCAAGGAAGGGTGTTTGCTTTCACCGCAGTCTTGTCCTGGAGACCCTACCTGTTGCAACAGGCAAGGATAAGAATTAGCAGGTATGCTGATGGAAAGGAAGGAATAATATTTTCAATTTGTGGAAGCTATAATAATAATAATATATAAAAAGTTTTAATGAACCTGCAAAAAGCTACTAGAATTAATAAGCAAATTTAGCCTGATGGCATGATACCAGTTCAATATACAGAACTCAATTGGATTTTTTATAGTAGCAGTGAACAATTAGAAAATCAAATTTAAAAGTACTAGTTGCATAGCATAAAGATAAAGTACCTAAAATAAACTCAGCAAAATATATTTAGTTTCTATATGTAAAATATTACCAACTGTTGCTGGAGAATATAAAAGAGATCATAAAATGGAGGATGTACGTCATTCATGAATTAGATGAATTAGTGCAATTAAAAATTCCCCAAATTGCTCCATGAGTCAGTATAGTCTCAATCAAAATTCCTGCAACCTTTTGTGTAGGGCTTGAAAATTTTATTATTAAATTTGTATGCAAATACAGATTATTTAGAATAATACAATTTTGAAAAATCAAAACCAAGTTAGAAAACTTCCACTGTCTGTATAGGCCAAAAATTTGAACAAATACTTTGCCAAAAATGGCATGCTCAGGGTAATGATGTAAAATGAAATAAATAATATAATAAACTAAAAAATGACATACAAATGATGACTAGTTAACATAAAAAGATTTCTACATTTTGTTACCAGGAAATGTAAACTAAAGCTGTAGTGATAAACCATTACTCACCTCCCAGAGTTCCTTTAAAAATAGCAAAGAGTAACAGTATCAAGTGTAGTCAAAGAGGTAGTGTATCTATAATTCAAGTTAGCTGGAGGAAATATAAAATGGTAGACACACATTGGAAAATAGTTTTGCTGTTTAAGTTAAGCATATGGTTTTGTTATCTATCACTTCCATGCATAGGTATTTATTGAAAATAAATAAAAATATATGTCAATATAATACAGAATTTATAGCAGGTTTAATCATAATAGTACCAAAATTCAAACAGCTCAGAGATCCACCACCAACAAATGAGTGAATGAACATACTGTGGATGTAGCCACACTGTGGGTAGTGCCTGGTAATAAAGGGAAAGGACAGCATAACAACATGGAAGAGCCTCAAAACCACTATGTGCAACAAAGATGAGTATTTAGTATGATTCCATTTGCTTAAAATTCTAGAAAATGCAAAACTAACCCCCTGGAACAGGAAAAATTCCTGGAGTGAGGTAGGACTGGCAGCAAAGAGCCATACTAATAATTTATATATTTTTTTTTTTGGTAAGGAAATAGATTCTATCTCTGTTGTGATTACAAAATGTGGTAGTTATAAATTATCAAAACTCTTTCAATGGTTACTTAAAGTAAGTAAAGTGTATCACATGTAAATTATAATCTAAAAAAGTTGATTAAAAAAAGCATGGACAAAAACAGCAATGTCAGGCCGGGCATGGTGGCTTGTGCCTGTAAGCTTCAGCCTATGAAGCGGCCAGGGCCAGGGATCACGGTTCGAGTCCCACCTGGGGCCCGTAGTGAGACCTAGTTCCAAAAAAATAGCTGGGCGTGATGGTGCACACCTGTAATCCCAGCTACCTGGGAAGCTGAGGCTGGGGATTGCTTGAGTCTGTGGTACCCCGGGCAACGAGAGCCTGCAGTTCCAGGGGCAAAAATAGCGAGACCTAGTCTCAAAAAAAAAACAACAACAACAAAAAAAACGAAACAAACAACCCCCCCCAAAAAAAAACAACAACCCAGCAATGTCAGATATCCTCAGATTAGCTTAACTCTGCTTTATTGCCTTACCAGGGGAGACTGTCTCCCAGAAAGATGGCCACAAATTGAGATGCCACAGTCAATGAATTACTAGCCCATGTTGGAATTACTGGTAGAACTATTCTCCTCTAGCAATTTCTCTGATTGTTCTTTTTATTATATTCATTTTAGTTTCAGTTAATGAAATAACTCCTAAATGTTCAAATGAAACTAACTGGAATTTTGTGAAAGTTTTTTTTTTTTTTGATTCTGTAAGGTATATCTATTTCTAGTGTAGCTGGAATGATAAAGCAAGAGGAGTAAAGACTTAATGAGACTGGACTTTTCCCTATCCTCGTGCTATTTAAGACCTTGTATTTAGATGTATAAAAAAAAAGGATTATCATAGTTTTTACTTATTTACTTATATTTTTCTTTAAAAAATATATATATATATATTACATTATTGTCTACCCCGAGGTTCTCCTATCACCTTGTCACCTGTGACCATCTTTATATCTTGTGCCCTCCCCCTCCCCCGATTTTACCCTTTCCCCCCCTCTATTGTTCTATGTTTCAATTCTGTTGGTAGTTTTAAATTAATATTGCCCATTTGTTTATTTGTTTTCCCTATATTTCTCACACAAGCGAGACCATCCTATATTTCTCTTTCTCCTTCTGGCTTATTTCCACTAACATGATTCCTTCTAGTTCCAACCATGTTGCTGTGAATGACATGTTTGTCTTCTTTGATTGAAGAATAATATTCGATTGTGTAGAGATACCACATCTTTTTCAGTCATGCATCAGTTTTGGGGCATATGGGTTGTTTCCATATCCTGGCAATTGAAAATAGTGCTGCAATAAGCATCCAGGTGCATGTGTCTTCTTGTTTGGGTAGATTACCAATAATGGGATTGCTGGGTTGAATGGTAGTTCCATTTTCAGTAGCTTGAAGGTCCTCCATAAAACCTTCCGTAGTGACTGAACAAGTTTGTATTCCCACCAGCAGTGTAAGAGCGTTCCTTTTTCTCCACATCCACACCAGCACTTGTCCATATTTTTTATATGGGTCATTCTTACTGGTGTAAGATGGTATCTCAGTGTGGTTTTGATTTGCATTTTCTTGATTATTAGTGATGTTGAGAATTTTTTCACATGCCTATTGCCCATTTGTATTTCATCTTTGGAGAAGTTTCTTTTTAGTTCTTCTCCCCATTTTTTTGACTGAGCTTTTTGCTTTGTTTTTGTTACACTGTGTATATTCTTTGTGTATCTTTGTTATAGGCCCTTATTGCTTGTGTGGGGGGTGAAATTTTTCTACCCTTTGGTTAGGTTTCTTTTTGTTTTGGTTATTGTCTCTTCTGCTGTACAAAAGCTTTTTAGTTTGACTTAGTGCCAGCTGTTTATGTTTTCCTCCAATTATTTGCCAGCTATAGATGTGTCCTGAAAGGGGTTTCTGAAATGTAGTTCTTGGAAAGTTTTGCCCAAGTTTTTCTCTATGTATTTTGTGGTTTCAGGTCTTACATCTAAGTCTTTTATCCATTTGAGTTGGTTTTTGTACAGGTGTGAAGGAGTTGTCCTGGTTCTTTTCTTTTGCATATCCTGGTCCAGTTTTCCCAACACCATTTATTGAAGAGACTATCCTTGTTCCAGTGTATGTTTTTTCCCCTTTGTTGAAAATTAGTTGGTTGTACAGGTGTGGCTTTATTTCTGGGCACTTGATTCTGATCCATTGGTTTGATTGTGTGTTTTTGTTCCAATACTATGCTCTTTTGACTATTATGACTTTGTAGTGTAGTTTGAAGTCTGGGGTTGTAATACTTCCATTCCCTCTTCTGTTTGCCAAGAAGGTTTTGGCAATTCAGGGTCTTTTGTTGTTCTATATGAATTTCAGTATTTTTTGTTCTATCTCTTTAAAGCATGTCATTGGGATTTTTATTGGAATTGCATTGAATCTGTAGATTGCTTTTGGTAGCATGGCCATTTCGATAATATTGATCCTTCCAATTCATGAGCAGGTAATATTTTTCCATTTTTTAGTGTTGTCTTCTACTTCCTTTAAAAATGTTTTATAGTTTTCTTTGTATAGATCTTTCATGTCTTTTGTTAGGTTTATTCCCAAGTATGTAATTTGCTTTGGTACAATGGTAAATGGAGTGGTTTTTAAAAATCTCTTCTTCTGACTGATTCTTTGCATAGAGGAAGGGTATTGATTTCTTTGTGTTGATTTTGTAACCAGCTACCTTATTGAATTGATTTATTATTTCAATTATCTTTTCTGTGACTGTTTTTTTGGGGGGGCTCTCTACATAGAGTATCATATCATCTGCATATAATGATAGTTTTACTTCTTATTTCCCTGTTTAAATTCAAAAAGGGAAAAGTTTTAGATAACTTGGAATATAGAAATTGTTCCTATGGTCAAATTACAGTCCAGAATTCAAATTCTAGAAAGGACAGGGACTATTAGAATGTTTTGTCACTGTTATCATTTTCTAGAATAAATCACAATTTTTACATGAGCTCTTCTGATATATTTTTGCAAATTAGTCATAGAATTCACAAATCATTTCTATCTAAAAAGGTCCTGCCTAAATTATTCATGAGGATAGTTTCTTCCATTTAAGTTTATTTAAAATTTTTAAACAGGTAACATTTTAGCTTTCACTTCCAATTCTGCCAAGATTTTTCTGTGCACTGAAACTGGAACCATAGTCAAGAATATAATTAGACCTGTCCTCACAGTGAGAAACATAAAGAAGTAATTTAATAGCATGCAATCCTGTCTCATGGATGTGTAGTTAAAAATCTATAAGAATAAGTTGAAAGAATAATTGATTCTGCCTTTTGAGAGAGTAGAAAAAACAAATAGCTACCAGAAGTTTTAACTATCTAGAAGTGGAAAAGAAGGATACATACTTTATATAGAGAGAAAGACATAAGCAAAGAATTAGAATAAAAAGGATTATATACTATTTGACTTTCAGAATTCATGAGATAAGCCTTTGAGAATGTAATGTAACTCAAATAAATGTCAGTTCTTATGTCTTAGTTGAAAAAATGGAGATCTTTGGATTTAGGCCATCTAGCCAGTAAATCAAAGCATTGTTGAAATGATGATATAGAAAATATTTCATAATGAAAGTACATACAAAGTAAATGTAAATAGACAAAGTAGAATTAACATTGACAGTGGATTTACTTTTTTCTTCGGGACTCACAACTCTGTGTCTCTTCCTAAAAAAAAGAATTCATGAGTTTTTCATGAAATATAATTTAGATTCAAAATGTGGGCATTAATTGTTCACTGTAGGATAAGATTAGCTCAAGCCTGGGTAATCAGTTCTGGACTGAACCATATACCTTGTAGGACAACTCAGGCTCAAACTCAGAGATGTGGAACCCCAGTCTATGGAACCCCATGTTGGTTCCATTCAGGCAGGGGTCAGTGGTGTTTTTCCTTTGCTTCTTGTGATTGTTATCTAGGGTCTTTCAAGTGATTGAATTCAACTGCAAGTCAGCTGGAGCTGGGGCTTGCAAAGTTCTTCAGTCTCTCAGGACCACTTTCTACACTATACATTGTTAAGCTTAGACTTTCAGCGTCACAGTGACCAGGTAATAATTCAGTTCATATTTTCACCCACCATTGACTTTATGCCTCCAGTCTAGTCTCTAAACACTGAAACAGAACTTGTTTATGAAATTCCTTGCTGGCTGTCATCAATGATGCCATTTCTACTAGTGCTTTCTTGGTGAAACCGGCACGACACCTTTCTTTTCCACTTGCTATGTCTGTTGACCTGAAATAGTCACGCTGTCATGTAATCTGGAAGAGGATTGTTTGAGAATAGAAATCATGATTCGGGTCAATAAGCAAGAGATAGTACCTAGGTGTGTACTAACAAGTTCAGGCAGAAGGCTGTTTTAAAGGATCAGGCAGAAAAGTGGTCTGAGCTTGGGTCATTTGTTGTGAAACTTTTGGATTTGTTCTTAAGTACATTTTCCTGTCTATGATTGAATGGCAAAAGTTTTCAGACAAAAAGCTGCAATGTGGGGTCTGTTGTGGTAGTTAGCAGAGGTCTCCTGTCTTTGCAGCTGTCATTTACTGCCTCAGCAATATATCCAGAAGTCTCCAGCATGGCAACTCTGGGACAAGATTGAGTCTTTTTGACTCCAAACAGGTTTCATAATCCTTACTTTCTGAGGTCTGCATATACATTCCTTCCAGGCTCTTACAGAATGCTATTTGTCATTTGTCTTATGTCTTGTTTAGTTGTTTTAAGAAAAGCTTGGCCCTCACCATGAATACTTATTCATGAATACAATTCCCTTAACTCACTCCTGTGTGGTCCTGAGGAGTTTCCTCTTCAGACATAAATTCTATCTAGATGTCTCAGTTTTCAGAAGTGCATCTCAGCTCTCTCTTTTTTTGACTGATCAATGACACAAAGGAAATTGAGCACTGTAAAATAGTTTGTACTCCAAGTTCTTGTCAAAGGCTAAAACCTAGAACTCTAAGCTGTCCAGTACCCATCAAAAACTCAACTGTGAAAAATAATACAGATGGAAGAATTGCCTGAAGGACATGCAATCCCTTCATCCTCCAAACAGGCTCATTTTATTCCAGGACTAATTCAAACAGAGACAACTGTAGCCTGGAATACGTTTATTTCACACCCCCAGAGAATTTTATGGAATTGCTATGGGCACTGTGCCATTGGCTTTCATTTTGATGAGCAACATGAGGAAATATCTGTTTAACTTTTGCCAACAAATTTGAAAATCTAGATAAAATAGGTGATTTTCTAATATATATATATAAATTGTCAAAATTGACTCAGGTAAAGTCAGGAAAACCTGGGTAGACCAATGAATGTTCTTGGAGAGACTTGGAAAAGGTTGTCAAAGATTTAGTCCCGCCCACCCACTGTGCTAGGCCCATATTTTTGGAGTGATTCTATCTAGTGTGTTATTTGCCTAGCAAATATCTCTCCCTTTCTCTCTCTCTCTCTCTCTCTCTCTCTCTCTCTCTCTCTCTCTCTCTCTCTCTTAAATATCACTCAGTGATGCTCCTTTCATTGGATATGGATCTGCCCTGACCTTAGTTAAATAATACTGTGATACTGGGGAAATCACTCTTCAAGCATCCCTAGTCTTTGAAGATTCAAGTTTCACCACTTCACTTTAATGAAAGACCTACTTCAATATCTGTTTTATTAACCAAAAGAAATTCAAAGACGAGCTTTGCTTTCCTTGCACAAGATGAGAAGCTAAACTAGAATGCAGCATTTGTTTTGCAGCACCTGTTTTAGAAGCAGCTGGTACCCTGACCAGTGAGAGTGGTACTGCCAAATTATTTATCTAGGTGATGTATTTATTATTATCACCTCTGATTTTTGCTGTATGTTAATATTATTTCCTGTTTTATGTGTTATTTGGTATGATTTGGTAGGTAATACTTTGGGTCTGGAAATACTAAAATAATTTTCCATATAAATTAATGGTAATTGCTTCTTTATGCCTTTTCTGCTTACCAGAATCTCCATAGAAATGTTCTACTCTTGTGTAACAGGGGAAACATATACATTGATTCCAGACCACAAGAGTAAATCCATCACGTTGAACTACATGTGTGTATATTCTGTTATGTGTTGATTTTTGATGAAGCATATGACCCAGAGAGTTAATTGACATCCTTCCCTCTAATAGGCATCCATCTCTATGGGAAAGTTCTCTGCTGCATTGCTAAATGGGGATGATGTAAGCTTGGGACTGAGCATAGTCACAGCAAACACCTCCCACATAAATTAAGTCCTTCTGCAATGCAGAACAAGTAAGAAGAGGAAGAATGGGAGCATGTGAGGGTAAACTGATGTGGAACAGACAGACAGAAACTCTCTTGACTGAGTGATGAGGCTGAGAAAGAGAGACACACTGACAGAACTCAAAGAGACATGGAAATAAGTAAAAGAAAGATTCTAACATTTTTTTGAATCACTTCTGATCTTCTGATCTTCCTACAAGTGAAACTATACAAACTTTTATTAAAATTAGTTTAATTTAGATATCTTTCACCTACAGGTGAAATATTTTTGATCAAAATAGTTTGATAGGTAACTTATAATTTAGGGTCAGATAATTCCTTATTCCTTTCACTATTCTGAAGTGCAGGGAAAAAACACCCCATAAAATATGTCTACCCATTTTTAAGCTAACAGAGCTAATATAAAACCTGAAAAGTCAAACAAATTAAGAGAGTCATGGATATACAGGATCTTAATTAAGTGCATACTTCTCAAGGGTAAGCCAGAAGACATCTGTCCCTTTGTTCTCACTGGAGATTCAGTTTGACTCTATACTATTTGGTGAGGCTCCCTCCCTCCCCCTTGCCTGTTTATACTGAGAAAACCCAGTCACTCTATGTCTGTCAGGATACATGAGACTTTGTTGTGGTAACAAGTAACCCCAAATTCTTGGTGACTTAAAATGACAGTTTTTCTTGGTTATTCTACCAAGTAAGGTCTTTTGAGGGTCAGTTGGGATTTCCTCACTCAGGGATACAAGGCTTTAATTTGGAAAATTATCTAATCACTGTTACAAGGAAAGGAAGCATGGAGAAAGGAAGCATGGAGAATCTTCTCTGTAGATGATACACATAACTTACACTTGGTTATCTTTGACCAACTCTCATGTCTGCATCTAACTTTTGAAAGTTGTAATGAATACAGAGAGAACTAGAATATTTGCAAAGAGTACTATGTTTACCAGGGAAGTCCTTTCTGCTTACCAGTGATTTGGTTGATTCACTCTCATTTCCATATTCAAGACCCATTTTTCTCTTCTCTCAGGGAGACTATTAAAAACCAAACTCCATGTCCAGGATTTCTGGTTAATGTGTGATGGTTTCATCAAGATGGTAGGCATACCTAATAGTTCCTATATGACTTGAACATGGTTCCTTTTGTTCTGGAAACTTATGAGTTAAATGTTTTCTGTCCCTCACACAGTATGTTCAGAATTGGGTAGTAGGGAAAAAACCCCTTTCTGGATGTGGGGGTTATTCCTTGATTAAGTTTTGATTTAACTCCACTGACCATTCATTATTCTCCATTATTTCTAGCATCTACCAATAAAAGATTCATTTTTTTTCAAAGTCCATCTTGGTTATATATGAAATTAGATCAGGGGCTGTGTCACTTACTGGGGAATTATATTTATCAACCCATACTGCCTAAACATTATCTTTATCCACCCAAACTGGAAGGGTGTTTCTAAGTCTAGAACAGCCATAGTTGTTTTCAGTCCAAAGGCTCTACTTCTGCAGTATGAATAACTCAAAAATATTGATGCCCTCTTTGCTAATTATGTTAGTCAGAAGCATGTGCCAGTAAGATGTGTCCACAATTATTTCCGGACATGGTTTTTAATATATGCTATATGTTTTTGTTTTCTTTACTCTGTGCCGAATGATTTTCTATTGTATAACATGATTTATGTTTTTTCATGCTCCAATAATGCTTTCTTTACCACCCAGCTCCCATTCCTTAAAGAAGTGTCAAATATTCAAATATTTTAGTGTCATAAATACTTAATACAAGCTATAAAATTTCATATCAGTTAGGATAGACCAGGTTGTGCTGCTGGAACAATCTAAAACTTTTAGTGTCCTAAGATGAAAAAGATTTATTTATTGCTCACACTACATTCATCACAGAGATGTATGTACTCCTTATATTCATCTGCTGTATATACTCTTCATCTGGGAACACAGGCTATCAGAGAACCCACTGTGTGGAACTGGGTCAATAGCTATAGTAAAGGAATGTGGAAACGAATTTTTCTATGGGGAATAGATGTGCAAGTAGTACATTAACATGCACAATAGCTACATGCTATAGTGTATACATGTACAGGAAATGCATGCACTAAAGCTACATGCACTAAAACTATGTACTAGTGTCTACCATTTAAGAGGCACAATAGGTACAGTCAGCTTCTGTCTAGAAATGACCTATATTGTTTCTACTCATAATTATTGGTCAATGAAAGTCACAACTTTTAATTTGTGTTGAGGAATGTTGAGGGAATGAAATGCAATACTACCACAGCTACAGAAGAACACAGAAATATACTATTTTTGAATGCTTTCAACAAGCAACAACATAAACACATACACATATAAGCCACAATATTGCTATTATTGACCTCTGTGGACTTCACTAAATTTGTGGAGACCAAAAGAGAAATTAGGTTACATGGTATATAGAGTCTTACATAGAATCATACAGAAAAGCAATCAACTCCAAAATTTCTCTTCTTCCTAATTCCTTTTCTATGGTATCACCAAAACCATGGTGACTTTGTTTGGCTCTCCTTCCTTCATGCAGTACTTAGCCTCATGTCTCCACTCTGTCCCTCTCAGTTTATCTGCGTGAGACTTAAAATTCCATACTCCTTCATTATGGAGAGCAAATTCCATTATCCTTGTTATTTGCACATTTCACCAAGGTTTTATATAGCATCCCTAGAGGTTTATGAAGCATTTCTTCTAAACAAATGTAGTGCTTTCTTTAATAGGAATCTTGGTGAATGCAATTTTCTTCATCTTATTGCATAAATAATATATTAGCAAGTCAAATCTAGCATAACCAAGTAAGTTTTGTTCCAGAAATGAAAGATGCTTTAGCATTACTTTATCTATTATTTTAATATCATATTTTAATACATGAAAGGAGATTGATCATCTGGATCTGCTCTGTCTAAAATGGTAGACAATAATGCTCACAGCTATTCCAGTAGAAATTTGCATAATTAAAATTAAATTATTTTTGAATTTTTTCCTCATTCCCACAAGTTGCATTTTAAATGCTCATAGCCATCTATGACCATTGACTTCTATATTAACACAAATATGAATAGTTCCATCATTGCAGAAATTTCTGTTGAATAGTACTAATTCAAATAAATGCTGAATAGTACTAATGTAAATAAATGCTATTATTTGATAAAAATAATAGTCATCACTAATTAAAAAATTATAAGTTAGGGTTAGAAAGAAATTTCTTCAAGTTGAGAAATGGTGTTAGCTGAAGCTAATGGTAAATATTATAGGAAATAGTGAAATGCAGTGATATTTCTAATTATTTTCAGGAAAAAGGGCAATCATATGACAACTATGGCTATTGAAATTCAGTTCACTTTAATTTGCTTCTCTTCTCATGGTCAATAAAATCAGAGAACGTCAGTTAAGAATGTAAAAGGCTCTGTTCCATGACTCTTCATGTATCCTTAATAATCCTATACACTGGGAATGTAGCCTTCATTTTCATATTTTAAGATGTTGGTTCTGTTCCCGATATCTTATCTGAAATTAAGGTAGGAAGTTGGACAAAAGCACAATAAATATAGAAAAAAGGAGACTAACTTAAAGTTTGCTCTTTTTGAAAAACACTCCAGCAAGTTGCCTCATGTTGCTTATGCTTATTGGCTAACAACTGGTCACAGGGCCACACTTTGCTACAAAGAATGTTGGGAATTATATTCTTTATTCTGAGTAAGCATGTGTTTATCTATAAACTAGTATTCTTCACAGATGAAGGAAAAAGTAGACTCCAAGGGACAATTAGTGCTTTCTGCATTTCTACCTTGTTTCATGGTGTTCTGATGTTTTAATCAAAGCAATAAATTGGGGAGAATAAAAAGTACAAATATTGGTAAGAAATGAACAGCAATTTTCTCTTCAATTTCTTCCAATTGAATCAACTGAAATGTATTTGAAATTTATAAGGGAATTCATTAAGATGTGGGAAATCAAATGTTAAAATCAAGGGTGTTCAGTTGATGACCTGCAAGAGCCAGAATATGTGATGGAAAATGTGGAAATAAAAATATAATACTTATGGATAAATTCAACAATGCTTATAGACAAATTAGGAAGAAAGTATGAAAATATGAAGAAAAACATAACATTTTACTGAATGGCATAGTAAGAAGATGCAACCAAAACACTAATTCAAAAAGAAACCTACAATCCTATGTTTGTTGCAGCACTATTTACAATAGCCAGGATATGGAAACAACCCAAATGCCCCCAAACAGAAGAATGAATCAAAAAGTTGTGGTATGTTTGCACAATGGGTAAAATGACAAACTTCTGTCATTTGCAGCAATATCGAGGAACTAGATATTTCATGCTAGCGGAAATAAGCCAGAAAAAAAAAAAGGAGAAATCCTGGATGATCTCTCTTACATGTGGGATATAGGGAAACAAGCAAAAGGACAAGAACAAATTGAAACTAACAAGCTGACAACAGAACTAAAGCAAACAGCATAGGAGGGGGAGGGAGGGGGGAATCAGGGGAGGGATGAGCATGAGAGATTAAGATGATGGTTCCTGAGTGACGTGGTGCTGGAAGAAACTCAGGGTACACAACTGTCTAAAAATATATATAAGTATGTATTCAACAAAACCCTAAATAAATAGATTAATTAAATTAAATTTAAAAAGAGAACAGATAAAGGAAGAATCTTAGATGTTCCTGGATAGAATGACTCCATTTTGTAAAGATATTAATTTTCTCCAAATGTTTAAATTTTCTATAATTCCATTCAAAATATATATTTTAACTTGTCAAGTTAATGATGAAAGTTATATTAAAGATTAACTGAGAATAGAAGGACCCAAAATCATAAAGATGCCATTAAAATCACTGGAGAAATAAATATTATTTAACACATGTCTTTGGAGTAATGGGTATACACTGGAAAGAAACAAATTAAAAGGGAAGAAAGGAAGAAGAAATGAAGGATGGAAATTAGAACTCTACCCAATATTCATTGTAAATTAATTAAATGGTACAGATTACATGTTTAATTATAAAAATCCCCATAAAATACACTACGAAGATTAGAAAGAATTTTAAAAGTATTCTTAGTGTGAATAGTATTTTAGTGTATTCTTATTTAGCAAGATAGCAGCACAATAAATCATAAAATAAAATATTGTCAAATTTTGCTGCCAATCACAAAATTTGAGATTTGGTGATGGGTGGTTATGAGACAGTGGTTGACAGGCAAATAGATGTAAATCAGAAAAAGTTTATTTAAACAAGCTAAAAGGTTTATATCTATCTTTTTTGCAAATTAGATTTCTATTTTGAAGTGTTGCATTCTGATAATATCAATGATATAACAGACTTTGCTTTTAATCTTTAGTAATATTTACATTAAGCATGTTTGCTTAAATTATTGGTTCTACTTCAAGTTAGCTATGTAGTCAACAGATGCTTCACATTTAATAAATTATATAGCCTTGATAGAGAAAACAGAGCTCTTGTAAATCAAATGTATAAGCTAGTAATTTTAGTACAGCATCGCTAGTCTAGACTTTAAATTGCAAATGATTGTTCTGGTAAAAGGATGAGAAATATTATTACATCATAATTTTTACATAATGCAATTTATTCTGATGAAAATAAACACTGAGATTGTCTTTTTTAAGCTTTATAGCAAATTATACACTCAGAAAATTACACAAATATGAAGAATTAAAACAAAAAGGGCACTTGATATTACACTGAATACACATTTGCATTATGAAAAAGAGGGCTGTAAAAGTGTAGAATTCTACAGGGTATTGTTTTTATGCAAAAATTGATATAGCCAAACAAAAATTTAGTTGGCAAATAGTTATTGACTTTTTAATTTGGAGACATTAAGATTTATTGTATCACCGACTGCTACCCAGATGGTGCACTATTCCGAGCTCCAAGTAAAAGTTCTCTAAAATGCAAGTGTGATGATATACAATACAAAATAATCTTTACCAAAGAATTGATTGCTTGAATTTTTTTACCCAAATACTTGAGTTTAGATCCCATATGAAACATTAATGGACTTGTAGATTTCTTTATAAAATCTATCTCTGAGAATTATTAGATCAAAGTGACTACTAATACATATTTTCTTAAGTTGCACAAAATGAAAAAAAATGACTTTTTAAAAAAAGAAACAAAAATGAGAAGCATGACAGTCATATAAATCTTTTATCCTTTGATTTATGAAAGCATACAAGTGAATTTCAGGTATTCTTTCCCCAGGAAGCTAGTGGACTTTTTACACATTTCATTCCCCATTAGTTCTACAGGGAAAGAGTTCTGGGTCTTTACTTAGGACAGTTAATTTAATAATATCTTAAAAGCCTTGCTTCCCCCACCTTGACAAATCAGACAGCACAGACTATGGGGTTGTCTTATTCACTCTCTCCTTTCTCTTTCAAATAAGCACAAGTGGCAAAGCTTGGATCCTGTCCTGGTAAATACTGTGGAGTTGCTGCTGTTTTGTGTTAGAACAAGTTTCCATTTCTTCACCTTTCTAGATATGCCCCTTTTTGCTTTGATTATTTATATTTATGTAATTTTCTGAGTGTATAAATTGCAATAATTATATAATCTTGACAGAGAAAACAGAGCTATTGTATATCAAATGTATAAGTTAGCAATTTTAGTACAGCATGGCTATTCTAGATTTAAACTGCATAGACTTGTCAATGTCTAGTCTTTTCAATGACCCCCACCTTACCTTCCCCAAGAGCAGGCACTGTAAGCCTGCACATTCACTTGGTTTTTCTACTTAGTGTCTGCAAATATACTTTCTGAATGATGATCCCTGCATGAGGTCTTCACTGTTCTCCCTTGGAGCCCAACTAAAGGAATCTCTTTTCTCTATGTGGTCCCACAGCCCTATGAAATTCTCTACTCTCACCAACCACATTATTCCTTTATGTGTGGTTATGTGTGTCCTTATCTGTTCTTTCCTAGGACATAGAAGAAAATACTGGGTTTCTTGAAGAAAATATTGGGGTTCCCCAAGGAGGAGATCATGCCTACCTGTTTCTCTTAAGTGTTTAGTGAGTATTAGCAGTCATGGAAGCTTTAAATTACATAAGAAACAATGTTAAAGCATCTATCTAATCCCTACACTTTCTATTGTTTTGTGCCAAGATGTGGTCACCAGCCTCTTTCTAACTCCTGAGTTAGAGTTTTAGTAGAACTCTCACACTATTTTAGAATCATGGAGCTTTTGATACTGTCAAGAGTCAAAAAAAGAGACTTTGCTTAAGGGTGGAAGAGAGTGAGTTTCCCAGGGATAATGGCTGTACTTGAGGGTCCTGTGCTGTCTCAGAGATTATGAACTCTAGACCCTGGGGGGAACCCTCTAAATAAGCTCATAAAACATGTTATGTTTTTCTTTATCTAAGTTCACACACTTCTTCCTAAATCAGTAGTCACTGTGTTTTCACTTACATTATTTTTCATGTAATAAATCTGTGATGAGTAAGGAGGATGTACACAAAGTTGAACTTGATTTAGGGTAAAAAGGTGGATGTTTAACTGCCCAATTACTGTTTTATTATTTGGCGTTGTTAGAGATGGGAAGTAGGAAAGTTCATATTCATCCATATGAATTTCCTGGAAAAAGTGGCAGTGACCAAAGTGGTCATGAGCCTCGAAATAAATGCTGGAACGACTTTAAGGGTGGTGAACCTGAAGCACATCTAGAAAGTTGAAGAAATGGAAACTTCTCTGTGATGATTATTGAAGATTTATTGGTGAGCTGGTGAGCGGTGTCCAGATGTTGCCCTAATTTTATGTTTATAATAAAAGTAATGTGAAAAAGAGGAAAGCAACACAAATAAATGTTGTATGAGTATCCTATAGGTTTTATTTTTTGTTTTTAAATTTTTTGAGAGTAGGTCTTGCTATTTTGTCCAAAGAACCACAAGCTCACATTGCTCATGGTATCATGGACTCAAGCAATCCCCAGCCTCAGCTTCCTAAGTAGCTGGGATTATAGGCACACTCCACCACACCCAGCTATTTCCTATAGGTTTTAATATTTTTGAGATGATTTTTCTTCGTGATGAATTTGATTATGATACAGTAGTTGAATAGGAGAGGAATTGGGGTGGGGAATATTTCAGTCTCTTGAGGCAGCTACCTGATTACCAAAAAATTTTCCAAATTTTTCTTTCCCTCAGGGTGTCTCCTTCCTGCAATTGTTATCTATAATGAAACTGAAGCTAGGGAGGAAATTTTTTTATTTTTTATTTTTTTTATTCATTTTATTGATTTGTCACAATTGTGAATTAATTGATCCCTCCTCCTCCCTCCATATCCCCCCTCTGTATCCCCCTTCCTCCTCCCTCCATATTCCCCCTCTGTATCCCCCCTTCAGTCACTCCTCCCATTTTTCTGCGAATTGTTGTTTGGTTAAGTTGATGTTTAGTTGTTGGTTGTTTGGCCTGTTGTTCTTTTCTG
>PVHY01004969.1:0-87820 GCA_004024945.1 Uropsilus gracilis
AAATAAATAAATAAATAAATAAAGATTGGAGATTTTGTTCCAAAATTGAAAGTCTTAGACATGAACTGTTGTTATGAGATGGTAAAAAGGGTACTAATTCTATTGTGAAAATACCTTAACAGAACATGAAGAAGAAAGCTTTTCTTTTATTTTTATGGCCTCTTAATTTCAGTTACAAAAGCCATTATTTAACCAGTACATGAAGGTTCGGGGATATTGAAGCAATATGTTTTCTGATACGTGCACAAACTAAAATTAACTACAAATTCTGAATTCTAATTCATACCGGTAATCAGGAATTTTCTGTTTTTCTGAAAATCATGAAGCTACCTGGGGTTTCCTTACAGAGAAAGGAGTAGAGCTATTCCTGGGACATTACAAAGTGCAACACTCAGATGACGCTTACACAGGTTGATGGTGAGAAGTTATACAAACATCACTGCATTCTGGAAACAAGGGTTACAAATCAGATTTGGATTCAAATCATGATTTTGACACCTACTAGCTATGTGGCTCTGGGTAGATGAAAACCATATGTGAAATTAATAGTGTTATCTTCTCTCAAGATAATGCTTCTATTAAAATGATGTGATCTGGTGTCTGGTAAATACCTAGTAAATCACACATTTGATTAATTACAGCTACCATTTATTTGAAATATTTAAGGTCTACTATGTGGCAGGCATTAGACTCGGTGAAAGTGGTAAATAAGACAGAGGCAATATCTATCTTAAAGAGCGAGTAGTTGTCTCAAGTGTCCAGGACTTTTCTGGTTTTAGCAAAGACAGTCCTGTAGCCCAGAAATTTGTAAGTTACATGCAAATCAATACTATTGTTTATTCTACCAGAACATTCAAATTAACAGACTGTGTCTAGATACCAGTGAGAATATCACCACAGTGGGAAATAATCTCAAAGAGTGGTCAATGCAGAAAACAAAATTATATTTATTATCCTGAATTGAAGGGAATATGAGAACGATAGAATTCTAAAAGATGTTGGTGAAAGAAACTAGAATTGGATTTAAAAGATGGGGGACTCTAACAGAGTAAACAACTAACAGAGATGAAAGAAATTTATTGAGGCTCTAAACTGTTCTTGAAGAAGCATTCTATAGAGGGTTTGTGACTATTATAGATGTACAAAGCTGGAGTGATAAAGAGCAAGTCATACTACGCAAAGAAAACACAAAACTTAGAACAACTTATTAGAAATGACCTGTGGACAAAATCTGACTGGACCACATTCTTGAGGCATCATAGAGTCCTTATACATCCTCTATAGTACTTCCATCCTGCAGTAGTAGAAACTAAAGTCCCAGTCATTATCCTCAGCCTCATGCACCTGAACTGATGAACCAGAAGTAAGCTCCTTTGCTTTTTCCTTTTTGCCTGAACTTTTATCCCAATGTTGTGTAAACTCTCTTCCTCCAGTGCTTCCTCATTACAACCCTCCTACCCAACACTTCTCATAGCTTCTAAAGCCACATCTTTATTAGAAACTGCCATCAATTTCTATTTACTCTATCAATATTCTCTTATTTATCCTCCCCTCTCCATTTTATCATCACATTTTATTTCATGTCTGCTATTGTGAAATACCATCAAAGCCTGTAACTAGCCTTCATAGTCGCTCAGCTCCAGCCCAACCTTATCATCCAGTTCTTGTCATCATCCTGGCATATTGCTCTCTGGTCCCTGGCATGTGGTCATTTCCAGAAATCTCACTGTTATCTGGATCATTCAGACCCAAAATACTTGAGGATGGTCACCGACATTTTCTGATGAAACTGGCCGTCTCTGTAGTTTCCAAAGCTACCTCCAACACATTGGTCAACTTCGTCTTTGTCGATCACAACAGGCGGCATTTTGGCATCAACTATGTTTGGTTTGGTTGACAGGACAAACTCTAGTGAATTTTCTCCCATCCTAGTTCTATGTCTCCTAAAGAGTGTCTCATAGGCCACAGTTTCTGACGATTTCAACTATATAAAAACAGGAAATTCTTTGGGACAATAAGTTTGCTTTCAAATAGAGCCCAATATTACAACATTTCTTAGAAGAATAATATAGTATTTCTCTGACTCTCCAGCAGGAGAACATAACTTTGTTTCCCAAAATTAACTGAATCTGGAGATGTTGTTTACAATGCTTTTAGCAGAACTAACATTCCCTTAAAAAGACAGGAGAGTGTTGCTTTCATCTCACCTCCTCCCTTCCCCTACTAGTGTTAGTCTTAATTCATGCATGTCACACTCCTGAAATCCATCAATTTCTTTGATGTGCTACTTCTTCTAAAAATGTTTTGTTTTTATTTTTTCTTCTAGCTAATTTATATGTTCAAGATTCAGCTTGAATACATTTTTTTATGCATACCACTCCTGGTCCCTGCTCTAGTTCCCAGTTCATTTCACATAGTACTTTGTAATTTTCTGAATCTTACCTTGATTCTTTAAGTGATTAGTCCAGTATTTGACATTTACTAGGTGTTAGCAAATGTTTGAATAGATGGAATATTGAAGATGATGGAGAAAAATAGAAATCATTGAACCAAAATCTCATGGGGGAAATGGGATCAGTGGTATTTGCCTTTCTGCAAAATCAATAAGAAACAAAGCTGTCTCTCTGAGTCTTCTAAGTACAGAAAAATGAACTGCGCAACCTCTAGGGTCTCCTACTTACCATTAGAGTCTGTGAAATTCTGGAGAATAATACATATCACTATGGGTTTGATCTAGAACCTTCAAATGGATTATATTTTATTTAAATAATGCATGGCTTATACTTCCTGTTGAACATCAATAAGAAAAACAAATCTCATCTTAAATTTTCTAATGTCTCCAAGTTAGAATAATATTCAAATTCAATAATATTAAAAGATCTTACGTAAAAGTTATTAGAAATTTCACCCCATTCTCTTGACTCAAATAGTCTTTTACATGTCATTTTTACTTTCTAAATCTGAAACTGTGTATAAAGAAGACTTCCTGACTTTAACTTTAACATATACAGGCCTGCTTCTCTCTCTGGAGCAGTTCCTTTGCAATTGCACTTAACTTTAATTGGACACACCTATCTGCCTGCTTCTCTCTATGAAACAGGCTACACACTGTTTATTAGCATTTTCGCTGATCACCTTTAACATTGATATGCAAAAGCCAGCCAGCTGCTCTCTGCTTTCATCTCCAAAAACTGCAAAAAACAAACAAACAAACAAACAACAACAACAACAACAACAACAACAAAAAAAAACAACTTAGAAACACAGTTTAAACTCTTGTGGGTTCTTTCCACCATCCTCAGCCTTCTCAACAAAAATACCAAACCAATGCAAGACTATCAGTGCAGACTAATTTATTTCTAAAAATGATTTTCTAATTATGGCAGAAAAAACATAAGTAAAACTCCAATTAAATTTAACATTGTCCAAAACCTTTCTTAGCATTGTCCAAAGTCCTTTCCCAAGATCCCCCAAAATCCTCAGTTTCTCAGTCCTGATCATCTCACCAATGTCAGCCAGTCAGAGTTCCTCTCCACCTGTTTAAAGATATCTTTCTTTAGCACGCTCCTTAGGCATGCTCCAGCTCCTCCATGCCGTTCTCTTCTTGTCATCCAGGTAGAAACTTCATGGTACCAGACCCAGCAAAGTTCACTTTCTTTTTCAGGCCTAACTTTTGCACAGCCTCTTTCAGACACAAGTCAAACTCAGCAAAACAAACTTCAACAGAGTTTAAATCTGCAAACTCCTTAACTGCATTTAGCACACATGCTGCCAGTCTAGGTCAGCCAAAGGCTGCAAAGAAGGCTCACATCTTTACTCTACAAGATGGCCAATTCCCATCTCTCCTCCATTAAATCTCTCTCTCTATCCGATCTCTATATTGAAATCTGTCTCTTTGTTTGCACACCCTTTATATACCCTGATTTCCTGCCTTCCAGAAAACATATGTTACCTTCTTCCCGCCTGCATCTCCCTGAAGGAAAATTGCAGCTAAAGTCATTTTTACATTTTAGCATACCTGTCTTTAAAATCTGCAATCAAACAGGAGACAATGGCGGGGGGAGGGGGGGCACACCCTATCAAATCCTCTTATGGAGATTTAAAATTTTCCTTTCTTGGCTTATTTAGTGAAAACACTTGATTATGGAGAACATTCATTGCATTTACAACCATATTTTGCCTATCAGGTATTTATTCCTTGTTATTTTATAACTTCCTTCTCCCCCCACCATTAATCCACTGTTGGGATTTTGACAAGTGAAAGTGATTAGTAGTATTTTTGTATGTATCTCAATGTATAGATTTAAATTTAGTTATAGTCCTCACTGAAGTTTTGATTTGTCAAAATATTTCAGTCTTAATTGAAACCTATTCAGAAATGTCTTATAAAAACACAAAAAAATTCCAGCACACACACAAAAAAGATACAGGTACCTAAAGCAGCTGCAAATGACAGTTCATTTCATTCTCTGTAGTTTGGGTGTGGGTATATGTAGTTTAAGTGGTTTTTTTTCCTTCATTAGACTATAAAACCAGCACCTGTAGTATTGTGTCTTCCCCATCTCTGCGCTGTCCGATGGGTGTGAGCATGTGTGAGGAGAGAGGAAGGGGAGGGAAGGGGTACAGAGATAGAGAGGGCAGGAAAAGTGTGAAGATTCCTGGGAGGATTGGGGGACTTGCCTGCCTCCTGACTCCTTCACCCCACCCAACCCTGGCTGTGCACCTGCCCTGCCCTCCCCTGCCTGATATGTCTGGTTAACTGATAAAACCAATAAAGAACCTATACAGACTGGGGAGCCTGATGCCTGATGCCTGAGGCCTTGCTAGTACAATTGGCTATGGGAATTGGTTACATTATTGCATACACAGTAAAATAGTTCATGCATACTTAAGGTTTAATAAAGGGGCTATTTTTTTTTAACCTGGAAAGCATTGTCTTCTAATTTCCCTGCCTCCACTTATTACACCCTTTTCAGAATCTTCAAATATGGCTTACAGTCCAACCCCTCATGAGAACATTAATTTACATTTTTAACCTTTGTAACATCCTCAGCATTGATTGAAAGATGGGGAAAGATAATTCTGCTACAGAGAAAAGAAAATTTTGAAAAACTCAGTATCTAACATTTGAAAATACATTTTAACCTCTTTACCTATGTTCTGTAATGCTTATTAGCTTTTTTTAAGAAATGTTACCAGCATACCAGCAAAACCAGAAATTTCTAAGTATAATTTATTATTAAAATATGATGCTAAATGTATATTACCTTAATAATGACTTCTCAGTCTAAAGCAGATTTATATATGTTATTTTAATATTTGGAGCATTCACAAATTTTAGAAATCTTCATGTATTAAGGAAAGTCTCTTAAAACTAAACAAAAAAAAACTAAACTTACAAAATCATGAAATCCTCAAAGCAAGATCTGTGTTCTATGTTTACTTATCTAGTGTGTCTTCCATATCACTAGGGATAAGTTAGTATGTAAGAAGCACTTTAGATTGATTTCAAAGTGGAGCATTGAGGTGAATGATTGCATAAATCAATAAAAAGCAGGTTTCGATTTCTTTTTTCAAAATCCACTTGTTCACCTTTCATTCCTTTTGCAGGGGGTATTTTATTTAAGAGAACAGAATCATGTAAGTGGTATGGCTACCCAGAAGAATTTCTTTAATTAAAAAAACAAAGGGAGTTGAGGTGTTTTTACAGAACTCAGATTAGCTTCCACTTGGTCAGCTGTTAAGTACACTGATGACAGACAACAGAAATTTTCTGCCAGACTGAGATGCCAGAGCCATATCTTTAAACTTTCTAGTCGAGATAGCCCCAAATGACTGAAGAATATAACACTGGGTCAGTATATGATCTCCAAACTCATCAATCTCCTCACAGATGCTGAGCCAGTTTTCCCACTCTCCATGAGGTCATGTCAAGCCTTTCTCTTTAAATGCTATCCTCAGGAACTTCAGTGGACAATCCTCTCTATTTGTGCTGATAAATTAGAAACATCAGTAAGGGAACATTTACAACCAAATAGACAAATCATCTCACATCAGCACCCAGTTTCGTGTCTATTTTGTAAATAAAGAAATTATCTCTTTTCATTAAAGACTTGCCTGACTCCTCCTCATACCCCCATGGGTCAACATTACTTTCCCTGGTCTCTATGCTGAAGATTTCCCCCTATTAGATCTTATCTATTAACACTTAAACATGACTTCATAAGTGCTAATACCTTCGTAAGGCCTGATTTAGTAGTCTTTTGCTTAATAGATTAAAATAATAAACATCCTTATTGCCAGTAGAGTGTAATTGCTAACACAACTTCAAAAAACCAGTTTGGCTGTTTCTACTAGATCTAAGCATAGAAGTACAACGATTCAGCAATTCTTCCAAAGAAATGCTTGACATAGCCGGACATGGTGGCTCATGCCTGTAAGCTTCAGCCTATGAAGTGGCCAGGGCCAGGGATCGCTGTTCGAATCCCACCTGGGGCCCATAGCGAGACCTAGTTCCAAAAAAATAGCTGGGCATGGTGGCACGAGCCTGTAATCCCAGCTACCTGGGAAGCTGAGGTTGGGGATTGCTTGAGTCCGTGGTACCCCGGGCAACGAGAGCCTGCGGTTCCACAGGCAAAAATAGCGAGACCAAGTCTCAAAAAAAAAATGCTTGATATAAACAAATACATTTACCAAAAGACAGCAAACAGTGACAAGGATGTTCATAGCTGCATGATCCAAGATAGAGAGAGCAAGTACCAGGGTCATCACTATGGTGTTTGTAATAGCAAAATATTGAAAATAACTTACTGGCCCATAATTAAAAAATAAGTCAACACGATAAGGCTCATTTATGCTATACTTGATGAAATCAGTAAAAAGAATGAAACAACACCCGATGTAAATAGATGAAGCAATGTTACGAGACTCAAAAACGGAAAAAGAAAGGAGCAGAAGAGTAGGTTCTAACTGGAGTTTATAAAGTGTTAGTGTGTCTGTGTTGAACTGTCCCCACCTGCCATCTACGTCCCTTGGCAGGTCTTCTCTGTGTTGAATCATCCTGAAATCCTGATCCTGGCACCAATTGTAAGCATCCCCATCTGGGTAGGTTCTTTATCAATTCTAGCAGTGAAGGAAGGTTGAGTCCCTCCCTGGATTTTATACACTTTAATGCCCTGTCAGGGAACCAGATACACAGGCACACCAGGCAGGAAAGCTGGACCAACTGTATGGCAAGCAGGCAGGCTAGGCAGCAGGAGCAGGGGTCTGGAAGGCAGGCAAGCTCCCCAACCCCTCGGGAATCTTGACACTTTCTCTGGCCTCTTTCCCTTCATTCTCTTTTGTATTTTCTTCATGCTCTCCACATAGTCTCTCCTCCAGGGTGACGCTGCCTTTTAATAGCACCTCTTAGACCCAGGTGAGCCTACTCACGCATGCACTCACCCGCTGGGCTGGGCATATATAATCATGGGGAGGGCAAAAACACCACAGGTGCTGGTCACAGAAGCTAATGGCAGAAGGTAACCATCCTGATAATTCATTTATCACACCTAGGGTATATGTGTGTCTTTGAATATTTTCATGTAGCTAGCTAGCTACTCTGCACAGGAAAAATGACTACTTGGAGTTCAAATTGTGAAAGTTGATGTATTTTTTTCATTGTCTGCTTTGTTTATATTTTGAATTTTGTATCCGATGAGAAATTACTTATCCTAAAAGTTAATTCATCATTTTTTTATAATTGCAATATTTTACTAGAAATCATTCAATATTTTTCCTATTGTTTTGGGATCTAATTTAAAATTTTTGTTCCCTGATTTACCATTTCTCTGAAGTGGCTCAGTGAAACTACCCAATAACTTGAATTCTCTTATTTGTTAAAACCTTTAGCTACATACAGATTATTATCTAACTCTTAGTCCTAAGAACTTATTCTCAAGGCCCATGGACCCAGAATTTGAAGGCAAATTTTTCTACTTGTTAATTTAACTGGTGGGAAAAGTCAACCTTCATTACCCTAAGGAAAAGACCAAAGTTAGAGGTGAGGGAGAATGTATATGTTGATCTTGTAGTTTATTGTCATTAACTAAGAACAGACTCAATGGATAACTGATCCTGTCACCTAATTACTGCCAGAAAGCATGGCTTAATAATACCTACTGGAATGCTTTAATAATTATTTGGCAGACTTCCAAAGTTTAATTGGATTATTGTTAACAACTTTATATCATAGGTCAATTCATTTAGTTACCTAGGGATGTATTTTTGTAACCAGTTTGTTTTAGAGATATACCAATAAATGTTTTTTGATTAATATCAGTCATTGTGGTTGATTTATTGATATTTTATGGCTACCATGAATAATTTGGGGACACCTGCTTTAACCATATGTTCAGAATAAAATTATTATGACCATGTTATACAGTTCTCTGGCATAGAATGTTCCAAACTTATGTTTCCCTTTACTCATTTACTGAGGAGTCTGACACTGAAAAATACTTTGGAATCATATGGTTTGTCAAATATTCTACCTAAATTCAGATTGAAGTGAGGAATAGTTCTGACCTAACTCAGTGGTAGGTAGTTTTTAATTCTATTTAATTTTTAAATTGTATGATAAGAATAAAACTCAGAAAATTTCAATTACCTACTTGTTTTAGGTATTCCAAATCATACAACCTTTTTTCCTACAGCTTTAAAATAAAATCCTCACACTTTTCCATGTGTTACTATGCCTACTTCTAATCTCAACTCAATTATTCTTTGCATTAACTAGGATCCAATTACACCAGCTTCCTAGTTATTTCTCACACTCACCAAAATTGTTTCTGCCTCTGGGAATCTTGGAATTACTATTCTCTATGCCATTGTATTTTTTCTCCAAATTGCATCTGACTAATTCTTTCTTGACCAAAGAAATGTAATTAATTCAAGAAATAATTACATTTCAGAGAGATCTTCCTCATCTTCCTACTTACTCTCTGCCACAAAATCCTATTGAATCATCTTTGTAACACCAGTATTTGAAATGAGTTTAGTGATTTGTCAGTTTATCACCTATTTTTCAATGTCATCTTTAAGATCTCTTCCATCTTATCTGTCTGTATGTTTCCAGCACTAGAGTACCATCTAGAATATAACTGAAAAAGGAAAGAGGGGAAGAAGGGGATGAGGGAGAAGAATGGGGGAGGAGAGGAAAGAAGAAAGGAAGGCATGGAGAAAGGGAAGGAGGATGGAAAGTAGAAGGGAGGAAGAAAGGAAAAAGGACAAAAGAAAAAAAGGAGGAAGAAAAAGTAAAATAATAATAATCTAACTAGATTATGGAATATTGACTTATACAAAGGGACAAAAAGCAAATCTAGTTTCTATATTGTATAAGCTATTTGAGGCTTTATTCCACAATATCTAATATGCATTCCTGTAGGGAATTTAAAAGAGACAATCTTCATGATGAATTACATATAAAACCAATTAGCTTTTATGCTCTGACCTGGGCTCTTAGGACATTTATTGTGATTTTCTATCTGGCTGTCAAGAAACACATGATCAAAGCTGAGACCCATCTCCAAGAATGAACATTTTAATTTGTGAACGCACCCTTAGAGTCATTGGAAAGTATTATTTTTATCTACCACTTTATCTTATTGAACCTTGTACCAGATGCATTTCTGTAAGTTGTTGCAAATCCTATTTAGAATTAGATGGAAAAAATAACAAACATATACAATATGCATGTTCATTCAATCTCTGGGAAGCCTAACTCAATCCTCTCCTCCATGAATCCTTCAAGATATCTATCTTCCTCAAAGATAAATTTTAAAACACATTGGATGCAATTCAGCATTTGATCAAACACAATCTCATAGTATATCCTAGGTGTTTTGTAACATAGGAACCATAATCTTTTACGTCTATCATATTTATATATGAGATCATTTGTATATGTTCTCCACAGTACCTGAAATAGAATTTGGCTTACAATAGATACTCAATAATCAAAGAGCAAAGGGGGTAACATCATTTTTAACACCTCTACAATGAACAAAATTAGTTCAATCTTCCTAATATTATGCAACCACACCTATCAAAGTAATGGAAATTAGGAATGATTTTGGCTAAGAGCTTTATGCATTAACAAAGAAAATATTAATGATATTTAACTATATAAATATTAAGAGACAGTATATGCCATGGTCTCAGAATACAGCATTTTACTGAACACAGATTCGTCTACTGTGCAATGCTTTTGTATTGATTCTAAAGTGCTTTTTGGATGAACTTTGAAAGCCATTTGCTGAGTGTGGGATTCTGAAGGCTTGGGTTGTCAATAAATGTGTTTTGCTGTAATTAATAACTATATGTTCTTGCACCTGTGGGGAAGATGAAGCATCTTTCTAATTTCACGTTCAGCAATAAACATGAGCAACTGTCTGCATGATTCCTCTTTTGATTCCAGCTGCCAACAGCTTGGAATACTTTGAGTCCGGCTTACTCTCCATTCCCTCATTAGCTGGTGTCTCCATTTATTTTTCTGCCTAAATGGGTAGAGAAGTCACTTTGTTTAGCTCATTCGGATCTGTTGAGAAAGATACCAGCAAATCAACACCTGTCACTTTTCAGTAAATCCTAAGAGGAACTGGGGCTTTGTAACAGATTTGCCTTGGCAGGAAACAAAATGCTTGAGGATTTCAGTAAATGACTGGGTTCTAGGAACCTGCCATCTCCTCTGTTAAAATAGGGAACCAGCATCAATCTACTGTGGTCGTAATTAATCTAAATCATCTATATACAATAAAATTTAATTATGGATTCTTAAAAGCTAAGAACCCACCAATTATTGTTAATGGGCTTGTTCTTGATCATAGTCAGTGAGTTGAATTTATTTAGGCTATTTTTCTAACAGTTGGTCCTTTTTAAATATTTTATTTCTCATTGCAGAGTTTTTGTAAAACATTATATTATAGTGGTAGATCTTAGACTCCCATTAACTTCAGTTTAGCAGCTATACTTTAGAAAACAATTAGTTAAGAACTAAATTCCTAGATGTGTCTTTATATAATAGGTTCCCCCTACATGTTGGAGACTTTCTATCTTTATTATTTATTAAGAGAAATATTTCCCTCTGAACAGCTGGATACCTGTCTCTATGTTGGTTTTTAGCTACTTCTATGCTTAAGAACAAAAAATTTGAAAATGAACACTGATTTTTTTTCTCACATTATAGAAAGGGTCAGCCCTGGTTTGTGAGATCTTTCTTCCTTGAAAGTGTGTTAATAAGAATATTATGGATTTTAAAACCCTTCTATTCACAAAAGATTATGCTGTCCCCCACAACTAGTAACTTATCCTTATTCCTAACATCTAATTGTACAAGCTACTATTTATTGAATTTCTGCTTTGTACCAGATATTTTTCTATAGTAGTCTATGTAGCATATCGTACCTACACAAGTCTAGAAACTAGGTACTATTATTCTACCTCCTTACCAATGAGGAAATTGAAGCATAAGAAAATTAATGATCTTCCCAAAATCATGCAGCAAGTTAGCAGTAGAGACAGAATTGACACCCAAGAAATATGTCTTAGATGATTATACTCCAAGACTTTGATTAAACTAGAAGACAGAAGAGTGTGTGCACAGACATGTACATACTTATCTTTAAAATCTGTCATGTGATTACCACTGGATAGCACTGGAATGGAGGCTATATGATCCCATATGTGAGTATACCATATTTTAGAAAAGAATATTCAAATAGCTGTTGTTAAGTAAACACATTTGTTTCTAGTTCTAACTATGCCACTCTTTTAGAACTCTCTTTTTCTTTTCTAAAACTCATCCAAACAGATCTTTCTGGCAATGATTCTCTATTTTGCTTTGAGTCGGTCAAAATTACTGTTATTACATACCATGACCCGTGTTGCCTTTCAAGTACCACCTAGTCAAAATAGTATTTTGTGCTGTGGGAGAGCCATGTGTATCTTTAAATAAGGAAATCCTGTCCCTGGACTTGCTGATGAGATCTGCACCCTGAATGGTGTTTCTGTTTGTGATGGTGACTGTGCATGAAGAACTCCAGACTCTTGGATCAATTAAAATGATTTTCAAGTTATTGCATTCAATTTAAGAGTATGTGATTACATTGGATTCAATTTAAGAGTATGTGATTAGATAGAGATGAAATTTCATTGTTAAGCCTTGTCTAGAGAGGCAAAGTTCAATTTTTCCTCTTCTTGAATCTTAACGGACCTCAGTAATATACTTTGCTAATTTCAATACAAATGAGGTGATAGTCTGTGAATCCCGAGGAGACATCCCAAGATTTGCAGCATCCTCTTACAAAAAACTTAGATTTGGTATCACAACAGCCAATAAGAGAATAACACTTCTACCTTCTATTTACCTGTATGGTACCAGACTGTCATGAGTAGGTCTCGGTTCTAAGATTTGAGTTGAAGAAAAGGATGCTGAGATGATCTGGTGTTATGTATGCTGAGGCTACCTTATCGTATCAGAGAAAAACCATTATTGATTAAACCATGTATGCATACATCATGACATCAAGATATATGCATACATATAGCAAATGGATTGTATGACATCTATTATATGTTGGTATGGTAACAACAGTACTGTTCTGTTTTGTACTTCTAAGAAAAAGGATTTCGGATGGATTATCATGGCAAAACTCAAACACAGTAAGCCAGAGACCATTCCCTGGTGAATCAGTTTACAAGGTACCATCTGTTTGCATGCGGAAGTCCCTGGGGTTTCACAGATCCACAGATTTCAACAGAACTAGGTGCTAGTGACAGTAAGCCACTTCTGAATCAAGGAGGACTTTTCATGGCACCCCAAGGCAAGAATCATAGATTTAGCACCAAGAGATTTTTTTTTTTTTTTGCTCTGGAGTTTCTGGGTGTTGGGAAGTCAATTCAGTGTTGCTTCATCTTATTCTGATACAATGAATAAGGTATGAGCCTCATTTATATCAAATACTTATGTCTCACAGTTTTAAAACTCCTACTCACTCACATTTTAACCGCAACGATGCCATTTTCCCCTTCTAGCTTTCTATATATTTTAATTACGAGGCAGAAAGAAAGTATATCAAACCTGGCAAATGACATGACATTATGTCCTCCATTTAATTAGAAAACATTTTTTAAAAATGATCCATATGTAAATCCTTTTCAGTGGCGAGATTAAAATAAATGTTAGAGTCTAATTAAATTATTCCATATAAATTTCATTTACAGCATTTTATGAAAAAATTTGTAAGGAGTAATGGAAAACACTTAGCAGAATGTTTCTATTATGCTAAACACCTCAAAGTCCTGTCATATTTCATCCCCCAGGATCTTCCATAGGTAGTTAGAAGAAAGTCTATAAAAAGGTTACTAAATGTCCTAAATTACAAAAGAAAAATCTTGTCATCTAGGCATTGACTATCAGAAAGCATTTTTATTCACAAAATAAATACATTTCCGTTTCTTTCTCCTTTAATAACATTTTTTGAACTTGTTGGATTCACTCCCCTTTGTGCAAATTGATATCTTGTCTGTCTTCGTTATGGCTGCCAACAGCTCCAGCCTTTGTGGGGAAACTGTCACGTGGGAAGACAAGCATCTTTGACAGTATTATGAGACTGCTGGTGTTGCTTCCTTTAATAAGCAAAAGCCCTTCTCTGTGGTTTGTGTGTTCCTTTTAGAGAGCACCTTATAGAAATAATTATTTAGACTAGTAGTTCCAGGAGCGAGACAGTGGGTCTGTACTGCTACCAGAAAAGTCTATTTTTTGTTTTGGTCAACAATCGATAGCTTTCTTTGTGGAAACAAATCCTTCATAAAATGAAAGTTGTAAGGTTTCAGAAATGATCTTTAAGCAACAAGAAGCATGCATGAATGGTGTTCCTTTTGACTGGTTGAGACCTTTTTCCCATGACTGCATTGATCTCAACAGCTGTAGATACTTAAACTCTATTGCTGGAATACATGCACCCCACATTATGCGCAAGAAAAGAAGTAGGGGTAATTATTGCATTTTTCCACAGAGCCCAGGGAGCTACTCAGGAGGAGCAGAGACATTCTTCCTCCTGAAACATTACCTAACACACACCAATTGCAACAGCGTCTCAAAAAATAGCACAGTAATGTTCATTAGGAATAGAATAGAACTTTTCTATATAACAAAGGGGAAAGAAATGGCTGGAGAAAGAAGGGAAAGAAATAAAGCTGATGCAGTGTTTTTCAAGATAAGGGTGCCTCAAATGATATATAATAAAAAGTCTTTGTGGATTTGATTGGGTGTGTGTGAGCATTTATGGCACCTGTGCCTGCAGGGGGCTGCACCAGCAGCCAAATGGTAATACTGGTGTGTAATTACAGAGCACTTAACTGCATTCAGCTATGGTTTGTTTCTCTGATAATTTCCACTTTCATTGTTCAAGAGACTGTGGACACTGTAGAAGCTGAGGTTCAAGTACCTGCAGCTGTTGAGATAAATGAATGTTGTAGCTGTTTTTAAAAAGTTTCCAGTAAAAATGCTGTTTAAGAGGAAAGTTTGACATAAGTATAGTTAAAATATTCTACTTCCCTTCCCCAAACCATAAATTCCTAAATCTTTTAATGGATCATTCTTTATTCCTCATGCCACAAGCTGGCTGAGATTCTTTTCTTCCACCCAGTATAGAATCCAGCCCTCCTTGAAAGTTATTAATTTCTCAGTATGGAAAAAACTACTTTGATTTTTCTATTTAGCTCTACAGACATAGTTCCTGTGTTGCCGTCACTTGTGATATATAACAGATAAAGACATTTAAAAAGGTCTTAAACTGTTTGTATGAAAGAATATAAATGTTCCAAAAGAACAGTTTTGCCAACTCTGAACATTAATCTTGTAACATTTCTTTCCCCCATCAAAGTTCTTTAATGCATTATTTATTTGTGTTTGAGATGTCTTAAAGTTTGGAATATTAAAAAAGTAACAAAACGTAAAAAAAAAAGGAAATTCCTTTTTCAGAACCATGGAGAGAGTTTCTTCCGTTTTTCAAAGACCCTTATTTCCCCAACAAAAATACAGAGTTGATTTAGAAACAGTGCCACTTGGTTATTTACTATCACTCATCTCATTTTACTATATTTTATAATGTTCTTTTCAAATCGATGTAAATATTGAGAAATGTTATTAAATTCCTACAAAACAAAGAAAACGGTCACTTGAAACTTTGGTAGTTTTTGGCAAGCAATACTATCTTAGTTCATTTGTTACATTTCTACATTGTCCAAAGAAAAGCCAGAAAAAGGAACAGACAAAAACAAACTTTAAAACCAAACCTCAAAAGTGGACCAAATATTTGCACCTTTCAGAGAGTGGGGGTCTGGGGAGGAGAGAGAGCACTGGGATAAGCAACCTGGGAGAGCATAACAGACTATGCTGGAGAGGAGTAAGGGTGCTTATGAGATAGGGTGACTACGCATGAGGGGTGAAAGCATATACCATTTAAAACCCTCACAAGGATGTCAAACAATGGTACTTTAGCAAAAGTAAACTTAAATATTAAAAAAAAATGTTATTAAAGTTTGTTTACATTTTAGCTAGAGTGTACTTTTTCTCTTTCTCTGTGTATGTGCATGTGTTTTTAGATAAAAAGACAAGGGGGAGAAAAATATTAAATTAATAAAACAAATGGGGTAAAATATTGCCAATAGGTAAATCTGGGTAGTTGTCATTTTTATTTTTACATTTTTTCATTAAAAAAATGATTAACTGATTCAAAAAATGTTTTGAAGCATCCTTGTGATTTAAACACACACAATTAAAAGTTCAGGCTCCACTTCTGCCTTTAGTCCTTTTTCTCCACACTTAATCAGAACCCAAGTCATGGCAAATTACTTATTTCCTCAGAATGTCCTTAACTTCTGCTCTATCAGAAAAATATAACATATTGATCAGGATAACTCAGAGTCATCATCCCAGAAAAGCTTTTCCTAGATCTTTGTCACAACAT
This sequence comes from Uropsilus gracilis, assembly GCA_004024945.1. NCBI lineage: Eukaryota > Metazoa > Chordata > Mammalia > Eulipotyphla > Talpidae > Uropsilus > Uropsilus gracilis. The sequence continues at coordinate 16,011 of PVHY01004969.1, forward strand.
AAGTACTTCCTTCATGATGAGAAATTATTTTTTACATGCCTATTTGAAGAGATTAAAAACAGTATTTTGCTGTGTGTGACCTTGGACATGTTATTTAACTTACATATGCCTCAATGGAGATGACAGCATCTACTCATCAGAAGATTTTGAAGATTAAAGCAGTTAATTCATGTAATGCACTTAAAACTGAGGAATATCAACTATTCTGTAATGGGATCATTATGGTGGTGCTGGTGATGTAATAGTGGTAAATATCATAATATCAGAGATGTATTGATGTTATGCTTTGTATAATATATACCAAACATAGAAGAAACTCAATTTTTTCAGGTGGATGAATAAAGGAGTATATTATGATAACATAACAAGGAAAGGTATTCTTATTAACACCATAGTTTTAATAAGAATATGAATTTGAAAAGGCTTAATGTAGAAAGGCTTAATGTAATGCATCCAGTGGTAATGTCTTGATTGGGGGGTGGTGGGATAAAAGCTATTGTGTCTTCATTATCTTAGGATCCTAACAAGTTATATTTTGGACTATATTTCTGGGATATGGTCACTAGTATTATATCTCCATCAGGCAATATGGATCAATCTCTGATTAGGTTCAAGAACTTTTCTCTGTCTTTTCCAATATATTTCTATGCTATTTCTATATTAAAAGTTTATTTTTTTATATTTGTGGGTCAGTTCTCAGTGTGTGGTTATACCCACACAGTAAGTTGTCACTTAGTGTGGATAACAGGTCCTGGGTACATCAATCAAGTGAAAAGATGTATACAAAAGGAGTTTCTCAGATAATGTTTCACTAAACATAAGTCAGGATTTGTTTTTTCTCAACACATGGCTAAAGGATGTGGGATGAAACGATGTTCTTCAAGGACCTTGTTTCATTATGCATTTTCACTTAAAGTCAGTTTCTAAGAATCTATTAATGAGAGCAAATGAGGACTTAATATATTCAAAGATGCAGATCAAGGGCAGTATATAACCACATGATAAAAAATTAACGAGGCTTTTAAGCGAGAAGACAAAAGAAAAAAAATTAGCCCTTACACTTCTTCATATTAATTTTTTCATATACTACATGGTTGGTAGAATAAAAAAAGTCCACTGTTGGGAGTGGTTGAGACATAGACACACATTGAGGTACCTGTAAACTCAAAATTTAAAAAACCTTATGAACTAAAGGTAAATTAATCAAATTGTATTTAAACAAGATGTGATACAGCCTCAAATCTCAATGAAAGGAACCGATTTTGCAGATAAACATTAAAACAAGTAAATACAAAAGAACAATACAATGATAATACTTCTTAATAGTATTTTATTTAAAAGTTCACAATTAGAGCACTTGTAATAACACAAAAAGTTTAAAAGCAACAAAGGTTGTACTGTAGGAAGGATTTTTTTGGTATGTAGAAAGACTGGGGACCTTGTGCTTAAAATGTGTTGAATTCATAGTACAATGCAAGACTTGGTAGATCAGAGTCTACAGTTTGAAGGGAATGAACCTAACTTCTGAGTTATCTCAAAGTCGGTGGGAGAGGTGGGGAGGTGATAGTATAAATCTGAAGAGTCCACTTGGCTCGGGTTAAAAATCCCAAGAAAACAGGAATGAAACCACCTCAGCAGCAGCTATGACCCACTGATAAACTTCTGGTCACAAAACTGCAAACTAGTGTCCTCGAAAGAAATCTATACTTCAAAGCCCTCTGTCACACTTCTCAGATTCCACATTGTGGCATGGGATCATGATGTTTCAATGTGCCAGAGAGGTGAGAATTGTTCTCAAAAAATACAATATACAAATATCATGATGGAGGGGTTCATAAATTAAATCCATGTCTCACTTGAACACAGTTGTCTAGCATTCTGCTTTTTTTAACTTTCCTGAGTGGAAAGATGCTGTTTCAAAATAATGGCAATTGTGTTTTGAAAGTATATGTAGAAATTTCAGAAGATAGAGCAGCCACATTTTCTACCCTGATCATCATTCATCAGCACCATAAAATGTTAGCTGCAAATAAGCACATAGGTAAGTTTAGTCCACCAAAAACAAGGAATTAGTCAATGGAAGAAGGGACGTCTCATGAAGACAGAGTTACTTAGGAAGGACTCGGTAAGGTTTTTAAAAATGACTAACAATTTAATGATGAAAGGAAAGAATGCTAAGACATAACTAAGTACACAGAAGTAAAGTCAGAATCCATATTTGTCTCTGGAAGGGAATCAGTTCCTTTCGATCAAATATGTGTGGTTGATTTCAGAAAGGAGCAGGACACCAACTGCTCTATGCTGCTTTTCCAGCACTGTACTGCCTGTAGTGGAAAAGACTCTTGGAGTCCACATGGCGAGATTTTTGCACAGCTTCAGCAAAAAGTTTGGTCACCTAAAAATAGAAGAGGAATTTTAATCAATCAACTTCGTATGAAAGTGAATACATAATGAAGAGGAAGTGAGAAGTCATAATTTCTGCTCCCAATTTTCAAAGGGGTGTAGGATAAGACACAATTTTTATCTACCAGGGACTTTCTCCTGGATCTCTTATGAGACCTCACAATGGATAAGCTTATCCCTCCCCACCTTAACCCTGGGATTAAAACTGACTCAGAAAACAAAAACTATGATGGTCAGAAATTTGTATGTCTTGAAGAAGTGTTCTCCCTGCAATAAACTGGGTGGGTCTGAACATAGTTCATTTGACCATTCAAGCTCTTGAATGGGACCTTTTCTTAATCTTCAGTCATCATGAATATGTCGCTTTTTATGTGGCAGTTTTCCTTTGGAAATATCTGTATCTGTCTACGGCCATACCACCCTGAACACGCCCGATCTCGTCTGGAAATATCTGTATCTTTATTCCATGCAAACCACATGTTTTTATTTAGAGGATAAGTGTATGGATAGTAAGAGAGTCCTGGCTATTTCTGGCTTTTGCTTATCTCAACTGCTTCACCACCAAGTGTCCTGGTTAAGCCATGACCAGCCAGAGGGCATCATTATTTTTAGATTATTTTTGCTGCTATTTAGAAATTCTTATCTATCCTGAGTTTTATGGGGAGGGGAAAAGTGAAAGGTGTAAATATATTTCAGAAGACTCTGTTTTTGCCCCCTCCTCCAGTAGAAGACTCTTAAAGAAGAGACAAGAATAAGACCCTTTTGTATGAGGAAAAAAGCATACCTGGAAGTTTGTGAGGAGAGCAATTCCACTGTCAACAGCTGTCCTCCGAATCACATAATTATCATGGACAAACTTAGTGTTGTTATTGGGGAGGTTAATCACCAGGTCAATGCTGCCCTCTCTAATCAGTCTGTGAGAATAAACAGAAGAAACCAAAGTGTTTGGATTTTTGAAATATTTTTTAAATGCTAAAATAAATTAGTATCAGTCACTAAGTCACTGACACCTGGAGTTGATTGTCATCTGCCCACCTCTATTTCTAGGTAGATATTCAAATGACACTTATTGTGAGTTGTAGTTGTATATTGTATTCTTCTGAGAAACCTGGTGAAAGCCTAACTAAAGGAAAAGAAAGCTTTCTTTTTTCTTTAAAATTGTCTATAGTAAGAAATAGCAATTTGATAGTTACTTTTCTTATTTTACAAGGAGGTGATTCCTCCAGCATGGAAGGCCATTTCACCCCCATTTCTCTCTCCCACATGTAGTTTTTCATTGTTTCCAGTGTCTTTCAGTTAAAAGTATAAGAACAGAGGTCACCTGATTTTGAATAAACCATTTCACATTCTGTTGCTGGACTTGGTACACACACCAGGAACCTTTTAAATGCCAAAAGCTTGAAGTAACGCTAATTACTATTTTACAGAGCTCCACAATATTGACTTACAGCATCTTTGGAAGTCTCCTAAGGTCTGAAGAATTTGCCCTTCTTTTACAATTTGATACTAATTTATAGGTTCTTAAGAGTACTAGAAATAGTACATGTAATAGAATTTGGTATGACTTATTCATTTAGGAGATTGTAGTATCCTGGAGCAACCTCGAACTAGCTGCTACACACCTATGCCACAGAGTTCTGCAAATACTGACATAAAAATATTCCTGAAGGCTCATGAACTGTGCTGAAATAATATGGTTTGTAAAATCTGATAACACTGACTAAGTCATCATAAGCAACCTGATCAAAGAGAAGCAAGTTAGGTGAGCCAATTGATGACATTATGTCATTTGTCATAGCCTTCTGCATATAACCAATACTCGATAAACTGACATATTTCTTAATACAACAACTCGAGGAAATACAATTGCAACCTTATTCTTGATAAACACATGCACACTCCAAGTTTGACATGAAATTTAAAGGACTGTATAGCATTCTTCATGTCTTCTTGGTGTTCATCAAGGAAAGCGCCTTGCTAAGGATTACTCTGAAGTTACTACAGAGCAAGGTGAGGTATTCACATTATGCTATTCCCCGTGATTAATCTTTCCATGTTACTAGATAAGAAAACAGTTTGCTAGTTCTTACTTTCTGATGGAAGAGAGGCTGGGATTCTGTCCTTCCTGGGATGGCCATGCCACTGGGGTGGCAGGGACATTGTTGGCGTTGAGCCAGTCTGATGTGGCTTCTGTGGCAAAGAGCTGCATTTAAAATGGAAAAATTAGTTACTGTACAGCAGAGAAGACTTTCATGGAGCAAAGATATTTACTGGCACAGTACCATTTAAAAAGTATAATGATGTAAGAAAAAACTGAAATAAAGAAAGATAAAACTGAAAATTTGAGTGAGAAGCAACAGGGTGTCAACAATAGAGACCTGGATTCAGAATCTGGAAGCACTTTAAATATTGTAAAAATGTTTTTAGTGGGGACAATTTTAAGAAACTTGATTGCAACTACTTTTATAGGGCAGAAAAATACAATTATTCCTAATTGAGAGAGTTCATTGTCCTCAGGTCAACAAAGCTTCATAAACATAGGCCCATCCTGAGCCTCAGGAATAGTCCTGTTTCACTGAACCAGGCTTTATGTGAAGACATTTGTGGCAAAGAAATTCTACCTGTAACTATAACATCTGGGCTATGAGTTCATATGAAAGTAGGAAAAGAATAAAGGGAAAGTATCTGGAGTTTGTCTCAAATTGATGTAATCTAAACTAAGTTTTTATCTAGGCAAACATATTTTGTAGTAATTTTTTTAAGTTAAAACTAATCTTTTAATTATTTTATTCTCTTGGAGTTTTGAAACCACCCAATTAGCTATACCTTTCAAACTGAAAAAGACATTTTTAACTATTTCATTCCTGGAGATTCTTCACTATTCTCTTTTGTGGCTAGATTTCAGTGAAGACAGAAAACTAGTTGCAAAAATAAAATATCACATACCTTGAAGCCTTCATTGTGTAACTGTTCAGCCACACCAAGGAATCTTGGGCGGAATGATTGCTGAAATGAAAAGAATTTAACAAAATTTACTTCACAGATATACATGCTCTTTAGATCAACATAAAAGGCAATGGCAAATATCACCAGGTACTTTATATTCAATGATGACAAGTTTTTAACCTTATATCCTCCCATGGTGAGTATGACTTCTTACTTAATTGAACTATGAAACTTCACCCACCTATTCTTGCCCTCCACTACTATTTTAGTTTTTATCTCCTCTCAAATTGTTTTACTCCCAACTTAATCCACTTAGTCTCAATAGTTTTAGATCCTCTCCGGTTCTGTACAAATCCTTCTCCTGATCAGGGAGAATTTAGACACCTGGATTAGAAGCCCAGCATCCAGGCAGTCTTATTGGATGCCATGTGTTGGATCTGATCTAATTTTGAGTTCTGACTTTGTACTACCACTCATAATGGCCCTTTTTTAGTACATCGTGCAGTCTCCCTATAAGAAATCAATCTTTTAGAACAGTTTTACATTTACTCTAAGACAGTAAAAGTTTGTGGTGAGAAGTTTGGGCTCTGGATTCACCAAACTGCATCTCAAATCCTGGCTTTACCTTTCACTAGTGGTGTGCACTTAGAAAAGTTCATGTTTTTGGAGCTCCTAGCACTTAAGTTTAAAACAGTGATGCTACAGATTTACTTCCTGGCATCCACAACACACTGTGTAACCTTGAGCAACTTAACCTCCTGTTGACCCACTTTCCTTATCTGTTAAATGGAAGTAGTGACAGGACTCACATCACAGGGTTGTCATGAATATTCAGTGTACTGATTTCAGGCACTACTTTAGTTATAGTACTGTAGCCTAGCACTGTTTCTGGCCCATTAGTAAGTTTTGTTACATATTACCTGTTATTACCAAAATACAGATTCTCATCGCCTTCCCCCAAGCCACCCCAGACTATATTCCTGTACCTGCACATTCAAGCCTAGCTGTCACACTTAAAGCATAAACTAACTTCTTCTTTGTATACATTTTACTACTAAATGAGCATCCCTTATATTATGCCACACTGTTCAGATATTTTCTCATAGTTCATTACTCTGACCTTCTTAGGATCCCAGCTGGATCCATCTACTTCCAGTTCCTGCCCACCCTAAACCCCTGCCCATTGTCATCAGTATTCTCCAATTCTGAACATGGCTCCTTCCTGTTACCAAAAACTAGTATTGCAAGGCAGGGGCAAGAGTGAAAGAAAACAGAGCTAAGTGATCCATCCAAAGATCAAATCTTGATTTTAACCTCATTAGCACAAGTGCCTGAATAACTGAGATGGGTATGCAAAATTATACACAGTTAAAAACCATAGTCATCCTGCTGTAAATATGAGCATTCTGTTTCCCTTGTTAAAGTTTGTAAACAGATGGCTATTTCAGTAAATGTTCTGTAATCTTCTTAGAAATCATATTAATGATGGCTAAAAAAACTATCAAGGATATGATCTTACTTCAGAGCTTCAGATAAATTAAAATGGTGCAACAAAACATACATATCAAGATTGTTACATATTTTTGATAATGTAGAATCCATAAGAACACCTACTATTTATTTGAAAAGATGTTTTGAGAGGATATCTAAATCCTAGAAAAAAACCCAGAGAATATGCTCAAATATAAAATTCTCTCAGATCCTGCCCCTTTCAATCCCACACTGTCGTTTTATGAGAGAAAATATTGGCAAATAGAGAAGCTAAGTGCTATTGGATGAATTTCAGTTAAGACATGCTCAGGGATTATTCATGACTATCTTCTAGAACATGACTTGAAACCATGCCCAGCTAAAGGATAGCTGCTTTTCATTCCTGTTTAGGAGCAAATAGGGGAAAAATATAGGCTGGGATGCAAAACAAAAAGCAAAAAACTTATGACTTAGACATTTACAAGTAAAATTACATAATAACTATAAAAGAGTAAATTAGTGATTTTAGGGCAATATAATAAAGTATGTAGCACAAGGACAATCCTTTGTTCAAGCTAGATTCAGCTTCCAAAGCAAAGGACTAAATTAGATGGCATTTTAGGTAATAACTGTGTTTCTGTTTGACATACAACACTGTGTATGACTGAGGTATAAGATCACACCTCTTCAGATGTATGTCACATACTTAAGTTACCTTGAAAGATAGCATATGTATATGAAATATTCAAAATGCATTTCTGAATCTTTTTAAGCCCCCTAACATGTAACACTGCATTGTGATTATCTGCTAAGTAGAACACACTTAGATAGGTACCAAGTGACATTTGAAGACTCAATACAAGTTGTCCCACATACATGTATGGATTAATTGAACATTAACACACTGAACTATTCTCAATCTCTTAAACTTTCATCTAACAAAAAGCCTTTGATAATATTTAGCCATGTGATAGGTAATACACGGTTGAATGAGTTTTCTAAAAGACCACTTCACAAGTACAGTGGTCCTCAAAACCTGGTCTCCTAGACACTAGAATCACCTTGGAATGTGATTAAAATATGAAAATCTGGACCCCACTCCAGATCCATAGAATCAGTAACTTTAGGAGCTGATCCTAGTAATCTGTATTTTAACAAACCTTCAGGTGATGCTGATATACATTTACATTTAAGAATAGGAGGAAATAGAGGATAAGGGAACCAACCTTGATTCATTGTTATAATATGAGGTGAAGATACATTAACCTTGATCAATGTGGCAAAGAAAAAATGTTCAGGGAGGAGTACATGTGTGTCATTTTTTTTTCTTTGCCATTTTAAAGTAAAATAAGTCCGAAAGTCCTCTCAGACCTGCAGACACCATTCAGAACCTCATTATGGAGCTGTTCAGTGCTGTCCCCCAAGTGGAAAAGATAAATATCTGACATGACAATATTGGCAGTTCCCAGCCAGGGAACCACTCTGCCTTCTGGTCTGGGGTGTTAGCTTTCATAGCCACATTATAAACTTCTATCAAACATGTATTGAACACTTGTGACACATAAAACAGCCTTTCTACAAAAAGAAATTACAGCTGTCAGCTTGCATCTGAGTAGCCCCAGATTTAATAGCTGATTGAAAATACCTGAGTAAGAAGCCATTTGTTACTAAAGGTGAAAAGTCCAAGCTGATTTATTTTCTAAAAAGTGTTTATAAGGAAGTCTTTAAAAGTGAAATTTATGTATATTTTTCCCAATTATAATTTTCAAATCAAGTTTACTTTTGGCTACAGAAAAGAGAGCCAAGTATGATATTGTATGATGCTGGGGGGACTCCGTGGGAAGGAGAGGACTGACAACTCTATGGTTGTTCCTAATGATTTCAAATGGAATTTAAAGGATTATTCATGTCACCTGGAGTTGTCTTTTTCAAATAAAATGCTCGATTTTGCGTCTCTGAACCCTGCTAACGCACATACGTCAAGATGGCGCTCCCTACTCCGCAAGCTCCCGTGAAATGTCCCCCAGCAGAGGGGAAAAAAACCCTCGCTCCTGGGCTACTCTAGAGTGAATCATTTACTGTTAAAGCTGTTCCAGAAAACTTCAAAACAAAGCACACTGCCAACTCATAGCAACTGAAAATAAATCCTGATGGCACAAGAAACATCAAAGATGATTTTGTTGCCCTGTAAACCCACACAACCTTTCTTCTATTAGGCTTCCTGCCTGGGTAGATGAAGGCTGTGTGATAGGGCCACGATGAACATACTCATTGACAAGGATCCTTTGACAAAATACAAATCCTGATATTTGTTCCCTTAAGTCCTAGTGATACAGGATTGGTGTTGTGATTTTTTTTTTTTTTTCGAACTCCCCAAGTAACTTGATCCTAGGCTTTAACATCAAGAAAGCAGAAATTAGGGTTCTGTACGTGGACACCAGTTAGATAGGCAAGAGAGGCAAAAGTTAGGGAAATTGCAATACGGTTAATGTGTGTGTACAGACATGCATGCGTGCATGCACACTACTTACTGAATGTTAGGAAATGACTGGTATGTGCTAGTAATAGATAGATCACTATTTAATTATGTACTTAACTATCCCAAATAAGAAAAAATTTCCTGCCTCCAACGTGTTTACATTTATACCATATTCTCTTTTCCCCCATTTCTCTCATGCAATTTATTGTAAAAAATTAATGGACCCAAGTGTCTGTTAAATACTTCTATTCATAGCAGGAAGTTGGGTGAGAGCAGGGAGGGAAGACAAAAGAAGATCCTGACCTCAAGTAACGACAACAGTTATTCACTATCCTCCCCAATTATACACAAAGAAATAATAAAAAAACTAACTACGTAGTGTTGACTAGCAATGCTCATCTTTAAGCACCATACAGAGTGTTTATATTAAGAAATCAGTGTAATTGTGGACTTAGTTTCTTAGAACTTTGTTACACGTAACTATATACCTTCCAATGTATTTATTGGATCTAACCCCCAATTTCATATTAGCAGTATGTTCTGACATTACATATTCAAATCTTACATGAATTCTTCTAAGTGGAATCATGTACAACAAAATAATTTAAAAAGTAAAATGTATCCCGAAATATGGATTTCAATTTTAAAAGCAGTATATTCACAGTTGCTATGAATTTAGACTAAAAAGTTGAGATTATATTTGGTGCTGCTCTGAAAAGATATCCATGTGAATTGTGTAGCTATTAACTCTTTAGTTAGTATAGCCTGTCACATTGTTCACATTAATATAAGGGTACACATTTTTTTTCAAATATCACTATAAAGTAAAAAACCTCATAGAATAATGGAGAGACTAAACATTAACTGTTGGTGATAGTAATTTTTCCTTGCTTTCCATATAAAGTAGCTCAGAAAATGATTCTTATCCATCTCCAGAGAATGAGAGGACTGCTGATCAATTTTGCCACAGCTGTAGATATTTTATGAACTTTCATTACATTTCATCAAATGTACATTTTAACTTTGTGGTTAATGTGTGCATATATTAACTATGATTATATATACATTGAATTAAAGCTCAAAGTAAATTTTTATCAATTAAATTCATTTAGTATATTTAAATGCTGAACATTATACACTCGTGCACAGGGAGAGAGTAGTTCATGTAGCAACTGGAACATTCATTTCTTTTAAAACAATGCATTGAGTGATAAAAAGTCAATAGAATGTAACCTCATTGTTCAATGAGAACTCTATTTCCCTGCAAAATCTTTTTTTTTTTTTTTTGCAAAGCAAAACTTCTTTTAAACTGATGCCAAATTCACTCAAATACTTCATAGGTAGCAATCAAATTAATTTTGGCTTCATATTTCCCTGCAGCACTGGAACCAAACAAGGTACAATTTTACACATCACTGCCTTTTTAAACTGGTATTTTATAATGTTAGCACAACTATGATTAGCTGTGAAGATGGGGACAAAGGGCAGCGTCTCCTCTGAATGCCCCCGGGTCTCACATTAAACTTTAGGACTTAACTGGAAGATGGGCAAATACTCTTATACTTGTAGCTTAATAATGCTTAATATCCATTTATAACATGACGAGTCTCTCATATGGAGTGATTTGTCTCTAAACTGCCATTAAGCTTTGTAATTACAAGTCATCTTGTTAGCTTCTGCTCTAGCTGCTCACCATTGCCCTTCTGGCACCTTTAGGGAGCAGAATCCCGAGTTATTCTTTGTAGAAACTTCTCCAAAGTCACTGCCCAGCCAGTCTCCAGAGTCTAATTTACTGATATTAAGATACCCTAATAAAATGGCATGTATAATAATCACCCACTGACTTGAGAATACCAGGCATTATTTTAATTATATTTTTATTGATTTTTATGTAATCATGAAGGGTTTGAGCTTATTAAAAGAATAGCAGGGGTGATATATAAGACCATCTATGGTTTTTAATAGGGTTCCAGAATTGCTATTCCTAAAAGAACGTGAATTACCAGTTGAGATGCACCTAGTATTTTTCAAGGAAACTTACGAACAGTACACATTTTCTCAATAATTATTACAAGGAATAACAGAAGTTTCCTGGTTTCCATTTTGCTTTACAATTTAAAATTGACTTGCAGTAACTGATCAGTCTTACCTTTTTCATTGTATGATTGTATTCACTTATAATTATTTTCACCCTGCTCTGACCTAGAAATCTTACTAAATAATATTTCAAGATCCTCCATTGTATACTCTGGAAGATACTACTTTCTTAAACCCAGTAAGTCTCTATCCTTAAAGAAATTTCAATTCATTGTGGAGGGTCAGTCTAAGAAAAATTCCAAAATTTGTCTTTTTCTACTTTGAATCTTTGACATCTAGTGGAGACTGGAATGTCAACAAATGAGTTAATGGATAAATGGAAGAAATAAAAACAAAGAGGGGGTTAATATGACTTCAGTTGGGTACATGATGAGTTTAACCTGACAGAGGATCCAGCAGATTGCTGGAGACAGGAGATGACTGACAATGAGGATTTTAAAGGTAGATACTATAGACATGGGGTGAGTTGGCAAAGGGAAAAATTAAGTGGTAGATATAGACAGAAAGAGGAAAACAGGAAGTGCAGTCCAATCTTATGGAAGGCGTACATTCAAGCACTGAGAAGGAAGAACTAAGAGCAAACTATAAAGAAAATATAGAATGAAAGAACAGAAGACATTTGTTTTTAAGGTGCCCTACAGCCTGTTCAGAACAAATATCCCGTAACTAGAGTCTTTTTCTTGTCTTTGCTCATATACTTATATTGACTACTGCAACAGAAAAAGGCAAAATTCAGGACATATATTGAGAACAAATGACCATTCTTTCTTTAGGTGACTATAATCTTCAGAGAAACTTAAAATAAATGTCCCCTCTTCTATAGTACAATTAAGATGCCTTCCCCATTCACCCATAGTCAGGTCTGCTATCACACACCACTTACCTGGATTCCAATCAAGATGCCTTTCTGGGGTATCTTAAATCCTGTGGAAAGCATTGCCTTTAGGAAAGCTGAATGAATACCTTCACCGAAGCAAGCCACCTGTTTAGGAATAAATGGAAAATAAAATGAAAGGAAGCAAATAATAGTCATCCACCCTTACTAGAAAAACAAAAGCCTAAACAAATACAAATGAAGCAAATGAAGAGCACTTAATGCCTTTGCTCCTTTGCTAGAGTTTATTGAATTGCCTAAAAACCATGCAATCTGGGATTAAAAGGCTAGCCAGGGCAGATGTATCTTATGTTTTTAATTAAGCATAATGAATGAATAAGCAATTCTTTCTCTATCCAACAGCACTCCATGGAGCAACATAACTGGATTCTACTGTGAGTTATTTGGATACAAATCACAGCTTCTGCTCCATAATGTGGTGAGTTACCAAATGTTAATATGACTTAATGTTTAAATAACAGTATATGTCGTGTATGTTCTGCAGCAGTGCATGAATTCATGGATCAGTAGAAGAAATATATAACTGCTATTCAATTGGTTAGGAATCATTTTGTACAGATTATGAGAAAGACTTCTGAGAAATTCAATAAATCCATGAAAAATCTCAAAGGAGCTCATCCTTTTTCTAAGAAGTCATTTCATAAAATGAGGCAAATACCCTGCTCCTAATTCTGAATACCTCATTCATGTGAACAAAATAATTCCAAACCAACACACAGTGTGAGGATGTACAAAAGCCTCATACAGGCTAATTGTGCTGCAATATAACTCAAGTCAAATAACCACCTTAACATGGATCGAGTAGTATATTTGAGAACGGTGGGAGTAGATTCTGCAGTGCATATCATCATTTGGCAAAGGTACAGAATCACCATTAGAGTAAATAACACTGATGGCTAACTTCATTCTTTAAGCAAATAACTCCCTTACTGTGAAAGGAAAGTTCTCAAGACTATGAGACAACTGAACAACCTTCAGTTGTCCAACAGAGCATGTTGATTTTTATTCAACAGTGACTATTAGCATTAATCAAGTACTGGCCAACCAACCACTGTCAGTCTAATTGAACAGAACCTAAATCCCATGGAAAGAAACTGGATAAACATCACAAGTGCATATACAATGAAACATAAGAAGTTTCAGCAGTTCTCTACAAAAAGTATAGAAAGTTGAGTTGCAGGAGTTGATTATGCAGTTATGATTAACATTCCTACTTCACGGTTAGGAAGATAAAATTTCCCTCCCTCCCTAGTTCAGGAGCTAAAGGTTCGCTTAATCCCACAACAAGCTATCCGAACACTGAGAATATCTTTGAAACATAATTGAGATTTCACTAAATTAGGATTATTATACTGATTTCAGTTAGGAAATAGCCCTCATATCATATCACACTAGTGACACTTTGAAAAATGACTCTAATGATGAAAGAAGCATTTCTTTCCATATTTCTGAAATAGTTACAGGAAAGAGGGAGCTGAATTCTAATTTTTTTCATATTTCCATAGTTCACCTACTCCAATAAAGGTAGTCAGGAGATAGAATGGACCCAGACATTGAAATTAGAATTGCATAAAAGAAAACCATCTCTCCTGGATCTGAACCCTGGACTGGTTGAAAACATCCCTTCATTAAGTGGCCATGGGATCAAAAGGAACTTGAAGAGAAGTTCCTTACACAACCAGGAAACATAATGTAGATCCTTCATTTTAAAGATGCATTTTCTCAACTATAAATTTAAAAGGCATAACAAAAAGGCTAGTAGAAGGCAATTATCAACCCAAATACAAACAAGAAAGCCATTTATTCCTCACTGCCTGCCTTCCGGTCTCCTGGCTTCTCATCACAGATTTTGCTTGTAGCCAGGCAACCATATAAAACATAACGTATTTGTTGCAATTAAATATTTTCCCCTTCCAGACTTTTCTTAATACCAAGAGAAAACAGTGATGCCTCAGTCTGATGTTGCCACTCCGATGTGCACTGATGAGAATCTGAAGGTTGTAGCTAGTAAGTCTGTCAAGGGCTAGGTGATTCATAAAATGTCCTGACACTGACATGCAGAGAAGTTTCTAGAAGCTGACAGCTCTCTACAAGAAACACATTTTACATTATTAAAGAAACCTTCAACTGACAGAGTCCCAACACAAGTGAAGAGGGACATCCAGTGGCCAATCATTTAATCATTTCTAGCAAATCCCTGTGAGGTGAAAGTTGCTTTGAAATTTTGAAATTTTGAATTTTTCTGAGATTTTGCATATATCTGCAGGTTCCTTGTTATTGAGGTTCATGATCTTTCCCATGCTGTACATTCATTCTGCATATTGGTAGATAAAAGTGAATGATTTAATTTCACAGTAACTAGGGTGTTTGGGGTTGCAGGTAGGAACTTGAGCACTATATATATGTATATCTAGAGAGAGAGAAAGAGATAGAGCACTATATAATATATATTTATATAAGTTACATATATATTTATAAAATATTTATAAAATAAAATATATATAAAATCCTGAAGATCTTTATTTAGACTTCTGGTGTTCTAAATGTATAATGTGGAAATGAATTAAGACTACAAATACTATATTCCCACCTTGAACTATGTGGGAATTTAAACATGTGATCTAAAATATGTAATAGATTTCTTGTTAGTTCAAATGGTGAAGCTTTTACAGACTTACCCTTAGAACAAAAATCTGAGTTGCCCTTAGCACTTGCTAATTTATTTTACTATATTCAGATCATAAAACCATAATTTCCAAGTAGTTTAATGAATGTATTAATGGATCGTGAACTAGTTACCTCACCAGTGGAAGTCATCTCACACCTCAGAATGGGGTCAGCATCTCTCAACCGGGGCCAGGAAAACATTGGGGCCTGTCAGAAATCAGAGGGAGGAAAAAAAATATGTGAGCAAAAGGTATAAAAGGAAGAAGAGAGGATAAATATACTAGTGAATCATCTCTCACAAGATTCATTTAGGCTATGGTAGACACATAAAAAATCTCTTTGGTCCAGCATCTGTCTTGAAAAATAACTTTAAAATTCTGTTCCAGGAATTTCTTGAGCTCTTGGCCAAAATATTGGGTTAAATAATCACAAATTATTTCTGTAAATAGGGCCCCAGTGACCAGTCTAGGCCAATGTGTCTAATCTGGCCTACACATATTCTTATTGGAGCAATTTCAAACAAAGTCTCCTGGGCACCGGTCTCCCCAAACACAGAGCTCAAACACTTTTTTTTTCCTTTACAGGGTTTTGAAACATTCCTCTTGTTGTTCTGATCATTTGAACTTGCAACAAAGCCACCTTGCCAGAAATGACTGTCTGTAAGCTGACTTCTGAGACATTAAACTGTTGTTGACACCTCTTAAAAAGCTTTGAAAAACATTCTGGTTGGAAACATTTTTGCCCAGAACTTTCCTATGAAGTAAAAAATAGATAGGAGTGCTTCCTTTTCATGTGCTTTATCAGTGTAATTTACTAAGAACCAAATGCTTGTTTTTTACTTATATCCATTTATCTTGTCTAGACTATTCCTCCCTTGATTAGGGAACCATTCTAAGTTATTATGGGAATTTTTGCTTTTACTGGGACATCTTAAGCAAGTTATTATATATTCCTGCACTCAATCTGTTTTATACCTTTATATGTTGATATCTATCCATCTCACTAGAACTATATAAGGACTATGAATAAGTAATTTGGGAAAAAAGTCAAGTTTCATATATATTGATTACTAAGAAAGAAGTAAACTGGGAGATGTAGTACATTTTGAAAAATGCATATCTATCCATCAACATTGTTTAAGTTGGAAACTATCACATGCACATATGTGTGTATGTGCCTATATATTTTTTCTGCATCTATAAATAAAGAAACATGAATTTGAAATTCATATATCAAATCTCCAGTGGAAAAAAATGTTTTCTCAGGACCTTCTACTTGTTGGTCTCAAAAAATTTCTATGTGTATGTATTCCCTCTGAAAGCTTTAATAATTTATGTTATGTCATAGTCTCTAGGAATAAAATGCCACCCTCCCCCAACATAAAAAGTGACATTTCATCTCAGTGCACTATAAAAACCAAGACATCCTTAAATTATTTACTTAAGTAATATTAATAATTTTTTTTTATTTAGATCTTCAACGTAAAGCTTCCACTGTAAGTCAGAAGCTAGTTTCAGCTGGAACACAATTATATATGAGGTCACTAGTATATATAGGAGTGAAAACCTTTTGAAGACATCCAAATATGTAAATGCCACATAAATATATCACACAAATACAAACTAACTTCATTGTGTGCTTTATCTAAAAATTATAATATAGTTATGCAATAATTTACTTATTCTCATGCCTATTCTTTAAAGCAGCTAAAATTCAAAATTATAAATACTCTGTTTAGATATATTGAGGTAGACAAAGGGGCATCATGGGTTTGATGCTTGGGTATTATTAAAATGTACATATGAGGCCGGGCACGGTGGCTCGTGCTTGTAAGCTTCAGCCTATGAAGCGGCCGGGGCTTAGGGATCGCGGTTCGAGTCCCGCCTGGGGCACGTAGTGAGACCTAGTTCCAAAAAAATAGCTGGGCATGGTGGTGCATGCCTGTCATCCCAGCTACCTGGGAAGCTGAGGCTGGGGATTGCTTGAGTCTGTGGTACCCCAGGCAACGAGAGCCTGCGGTTCCATGGGCAAAAATAGCAAGACCTAGTCTCAAAAAAAATAAATAAATAAATAAAATAAAATAAAATAAAATGTACATATGTATTAGAAGCTAGTCCTTGTCACTCTTCATGGAGATGCTGCCATCTTCATTACCCTCATGACCCCAATGTTAACAGCAATGACTGTCTCAACTTTTCAAGTGGAAAGTTTGTACCACTGAAGAAAGTAGAAACTAAGTAAAGGAGGCCAAGGTGGTAAGAATTTAATGAACATCACACCATAACCTTTTTCCCAGAATTCATGACTTACTGAAGTATTGGCATAGTTCAAAAGTGGCATGAGTTAAGTCAAAATATGTGCAGAATTTCTGTTTAGCACCTAAGCTGACACTGTATGCGTCAGCTGCATCAATCAACTTATAATTCACTCACTAGTCAGATTCAAAGCTATGCAACTCTAAATGTTTTAAGTGTCTAGAATGCCCAGTGGTGCACATTAAGTTACCTACAGTTCCACAGCATTATTGAAAGGAAGCATCCTTGCTATCCTCTGATGATGCACTTTAGTTAGAAGGTTCATAAAATATCAGGGTTATTTTTGCTGAAACAGTATTTTGTCAATTTCCCTGGAATTTACAAAATGACTAGAGGCTTTTCAGATGTTACCTTAATGGCAACATAGTCAGCAGGGATGATGGGATGCTCCAGTGTTGGAAGTGGCTTCTCATCAATCTTCTCACCAATCATCACTCTGGTGGCCACATCAATAAAGTCAACGCCCAGAGTTTTGGAAACAAATGGGAAGGACCGAGAGGCTCTCAGGTTACACTCAATCACCTGCGGAGATAACACAATCCCAAAGGAGAGAAAAGATGGTGAGAGCCAATGACAGCAATATTAATATTCTTCCTGACATTGAGGGTCCCAATGCTTCCAACTGGAAACCAGCTCTTGTTTGGCTCATCCTCACCCCTCTCTCCCATCACTGTACTTTTGTTAACTAATTTCCTTTCCATCAGTATCTTCGACAATGACCTATGACCTTTGCCTCTCCCCTCCCAAAATTCCACACCTGTTGTTGGTGATAGATTCATTTTAATACGAACTCAGATAATGCTTCATTCCTTCTGAGAGCCTTCTTTGGCTTCCCATTGGCCACTGATTTAAACCTACTCTTTGAAGGCCCTCTATCCTCCTGATTCAATGTAATCCTTCAATGTAAGCACTTTCCTGGCCCCAATCTTACTTTCCAATTTACTTTCCACTACTGATCTAGAAACAGTGATTTGATAAACTGAATTACTCTTTATTTTCTCAAATTATTTTTTCAAAGAGGTTCTACTTGTAATGACCCCTCTACATCTTCAAATTGTTAACTATTCTTTAAAATTCAGTTCAAATTATAAAATCTTTCCCTGAAATCACGTATGACCTAACTTTACCAGGCATATGACATTTAAATACATGCATATTCATACACACAAAGACACACACATTGTGTGTGTTAGATATGCTCTTTGTTCTATGACTCCAATATCATTTTGAGTACATTCCTTCTATTATAGCTATCATTCTCCACTCTATGTTACAGTTCTCTACATATTCATCTTCTTCCCAGTCCTCACTGAATTAGACTTGTAAGAGCAGACACTGTGCGTGATACATCTTTGTAGCTACCACACAACTGTTCACAGTTGGTATTAAATTTATATTGGTTACTGATATACTAAATTAATTAAAAAAGTAATCTAGTTGACATAATGTTTTCTAATTATTTGGTAAATAGTCTCCATAATATCCTCCTTCTCTGGGAAAGGAATAAAGCAAGCCTGCTATGCATATAACTTATTGCTACGCAACATGTTCAGATTACTGTATGATGCTCACTGTATCCATTTATATTAAACTTCAAATGGCATACAAAGATATTCTTTCCAGAAAATCAGAGCACTTTTCTATCAGGGCCACCAGAAGCCCACACATTCAAACAATCAGGCACTTTCTGCTGTGTCACATTGACACTCCTACGTGAACAGCTGTAGAAGTCTCACTCTATGGCTGTGTTCACAAACAAGATTGTCAGAGGGACACAAACCACATGACCTAACATGGCAGAGGGGTCCTCTCAAACACTTTGGCACATCTTACCAAGACTTCATTTCCTCTGACAAGGAACTGGACGTTGAATGGACCAGAGATGGCAAAAGCCTTTGCGATCTTTCGAGTAGCGTCCTTCACCTAGATCAGAAGGTCAGTAAAACAGGATTATATTTTAAAAAAAAATTAAAAGACACAGTACCCAAAATTTAGATTTCCCTAATTTCTCTTTATAGAGAATTGCATCTATCATAACAATAGTAAGGATTATAACAATAACAATAGAAACCTTGATTAGGTCTTTAGTAACAGCAGTAGGTACTAAATATTTACAGTAGGGTATGGAGACAAAAATAATTGTACAGGATTTTCACTCTGCCAAAATGCCCCTATCTCTGTGCAATGATATATGCTGGATAGACTCCTGTTTTACTTTGAGGGTTAAGTGGAATTCTGTCAGTCTACTTGCTCAGCACAAGAATCTATAGTCCAAACTGTATCAATCTAATGACCTGCCTGCTGAGAGGTACAGACCCTGAAATTACATGATAGTGTAACGAGACCAAAGAGACATGCACAGAAGGGCAACTGATTGTAGGAAGCAAGAGTTCCTCATTCATTCATTCCACTTACAAGAGTGGTTTGCACCTAGTTGGTTATAAAAGGTAACAGAATTCATGAGACCTTGAGCTCTGAAAGACTTGAAATTACCTGAAATCTTTGGGTCACTTATCCTGATGTGAGAAAATAATAATACAAAGCATCTTGCCACTTTCATATTCTAGAACACAGTACTACCTTCAGACTCTTGCCTAATGTACAGGCGTACTGGCCTGGCTGGGTTCTAATGGCAAGATTATTGCAAAGGTTCACTCAAAATACCAAGTATGAGCAAAAGTATGAGCAATCAAAGGGACACCTGCAGGAATCATCTACAAAGATGGCCTCTCATACAGCTAACTGTGCAAACTGAAAACTGAGCAGCAGCATCCTTGCTCTTTAAAGCAGTAGTTCCCAAAAAAAAGTTCAAAAAAAAAAAAAAAAGACATCAGAGAGTGACAGGTTAAGATGTGGGTAAGTGGAGAGAGTGACAACACAGATTCCAGAAACTTCTCATATCACTGCTGCATTCTTTCTTCTGAAAAACATTGCTTTGTATGTTGCTCACCTACAGATGGCTCTCAAAAATTAGAATCAGCAGCAGCAGTAGTTATACAAATATAATCCCCAAACCAAGAGCATTAGTCTCAAATGGGAAGAAGTTAAACATACAATTTCTGGGACTTAGCCAGAACTTACAGAATCTGAATGTGGGGATAGAGTTTTTGATCAAGTTCCCCAGGTAGTTATAAAGCACACTTTATAACTGCAGAATTACTGCACCAGCTTGCAACTAAATGGGTTCGAGAGAACAGCAATAAAGCACTTATCTTTAAAATACCCAGTCCATTCACAGCAAGGAAGTTTCCCTCATTATAATTAAATTTAACCCGGAGTGTACCCTACATTGCTTTCTAGTTTTGTGATGTTTTTGTTTGTTTGCTTCTTGCTTTTTCCTCCCTCCCACTTTTGCTTATAAACAATAACCTTTTCGATGGCTCCTTGGCTGATGGTTTGTGTGGGCAGCATCAGGGTAGCATCTCCTGAGTGGACTCCTGCATCTTCTACATGCTCAGAAATGGCATGAGAGATCACCTGGCCAAAAGAAGGATTTAGAAAGAGTTGTCAGGCACCTACTTCAATGACACTACTGTCTTTCCCAACCCTTTGATTCTGAGATGACACCAGCATTGACAAGCTCCCTTGCTAAGTGTCTGCTGAGAGGAACAGAAAGAACTACACCAAGATATACCAAGCCACCCTGTATAAGAATAGATTATCTCTAGGGGCAGCTGAGAGTAACTGCACTTATCTTCCTCTTCCATTTACTAGTATGGAAATAAATACCAGGAAACTAAGTTGAGATATATTGACTTAAAAACAAATAGGAAACAAAAGCATTTGGAGAGCACTGTAGACAACATATTGCTGTAGATGCTGGAAAAGAAAAGACAGAAGAGTTGAATATCTTGCTGGTAAATCTAGTAACATACGTGAACCAGAACGAAGACTTGAGAGCTGAGGACGATGAGATGTTGGATTTGAAAGTTGAGAGAGGGGGGCAAAAGGGAAATATCCATGTTCTGCTTCAGTAGTCAGGAGACTGAGGCAATATAAAAATAAATAGCCCAAGTCTATGTAACTACTATATCACCCAATCAGGATTTTGAACACTTAGCTGTCTGATTGCAAAGTTAGCGGTTTCAGTCACCAGAACCTGAATACCTATATGTGTGTGTTTGGGAAATGATAAAACTGAGAGTGAGGAAGACAAATAGATGACTTTGAAAGACAAACAAATGACAGAGATTTGCTTGCCACCTTTATAAATGGTTTTAAACAGAGTAAATTGGGATCTCAGCTATATTGATAATCTTTTAGTACTTTGTGCGCTGTATACAAAGTTAGTTAAACAGAAAACATATGGCCATTTTCTGGGGGGATTGTGAAGGAAATTCTCATCTTTGAGGGACATGGGGTTGAAAAAGCAATTAGCTAAATATGTTTAGCTAAGGACTATGAGATTCCATGATAAGGAACCATTATTACTCATATTTACAAAATAAGACAACCCTGTTTAGAACTCTTAATCTGGAAATCCAAAATAAATTAAAAAAGACAAGATTTTCAGTAAAGTTTTGAAGTATCTGCAAAGTAAAAGAAGGCCAACTTGTTATTTTTCATTAAAGCAAATAAAATGACATGAATTCCCTAAAATATAACTTCCTGTATTTCAAGATAAATCACAGATGCCTTATTAGCATGAACAGCAAACTAAGGGAAGGCATTCTTTACATTTTCATTTTTCCCTGAAGTCGGAGGCTTTCATTACATTAACACTTCAAGATGTGATATGTACACCGATTTTATCTTATTATCTTGATCTGCCCCACTCTATTTAGTTTTGCTTTATTAACCCAATAAAAAGGGTGATGGGTGAGAAATTAAGAGAGAAGGAAAACTAGAGATTCAATTAGGAACTTCAGAAAGAAAAGTATTGGATGTTTTTATAATGTCCATCTAAACATAAAAGGAAATGTGCAGACAAAAGAAAGCGAGAAAGAAAATCTATTCAAAAAGAATGATGAGTACCAGATGATAATTAATTTTGAATATCATCAAAGAGAAATTCTAATGGTATAGAACACAGAAATGTGGTGCCCGCGACACATCAACTGAATTGTCAGTAAACTTGATTTTTTTTAACTGAGCAACTCATCCACCATTATTAAAGACCTGTTTTGTAGAAATTATGAACTCTATTCTGTGCTATGTTTCAGAAGTCCCAAGGAAAACAATTTGCCATTAAGGCAAGGATGGAGATGTGGGACATAGGGATACAGTACTTACTCTTCCCTCTTTGCCAACAGCATCCATCTCCACTTCTCGGGCACCCTCAATAAATTTCGTCAGCACCACTGGGTGTTCCTGTCAGCAAGGAAAACAGAAGGCAGAACTTTTAATTGAAATCATGTGTATAGTATCAATTAAATCATGTATCTTAAGTGAATACCTGAGCAATATTTTTAAAAACCTTCATGCTAAACACACTACCTATACAAACTCATTAACTAAATGGTTTAGTAAGAACAAAGTCATTTTCTGCTTATAGTGAGGAAGAGGATCTTCTTCAGTTCTGGGTACTAAGACTTATCACAAGGTCTGAAATTTCAAATATAGACTTCTAGGTAATTAAAGATGGGACTCACAAAGGGGCAGAATGTGGTGCATTTCTAGAACCATGCTAGCTCTCTGCTTTATCTATAATTATATAGTATTATCAGTTCAGGTTCTTTCTCCTTTCCTACTCTCATCTTCTCCAAGTACTACAATTTCCTAAATCTGTTCTCTAATCTGTAAAAAAAAAAAAAAAAATCTGTAAAAAAAAGCTTAGGAGAGGAACACTTTGTTTTTAATAGTGTTAGGCCAAGGATTGAAATCTTTACCTGGAATGATATGCTTTAAATCACTTTGTAGTGTATTATGATAGTTACAGTACAACTTAAAAAACAACACTGTTAGATAAAATCTAACATCTTTCTTTCTTAGCTTTAGTAGGCAAGCCTGAAACATGGATTCTTTTCCAAGAGAATTATTGAAGAGCTAAAAAAGCAGGCTGGGGTAAAAGCTAGCAAGTTCAGTAGTCTTAGTGGAACCTGGATTCAGCCTCAGTCAACAGGAATTCTGCAATGCGAATTGATCACAAAGTAAACCCCATTGTAACACAAGGGTCACTCATTGCCTAAGGCTTTGAGGGTGGTAGTGAGGTAAAGGATCATTGATGCTGGTCAATATGGCTCCCTTCTGGGAATAATAATCCAGAGGAGTACAGGTGGAAGGTATTATCCACTGTCAGAGCAGCTGGCAGATGGTACTCCCGCAGGTAGAGAGATTTGAGGGAGGAGACAACTGTGTCCACCTCCTGGTCAACTGCATAAATCTATAAACTATTCTTTCCATGTTGAGGAAAAATTGGTTCTTAATAGATTCCTGCTTTTCCGCAGCCATATACATTGCCAGGCTTCTGAAAACACTTTCCTTCTTTGGTAACTTGAGTCATGTTTTCCGTTTTCATATTTCTCAGCTTCCTTTATGGTTTTTCTCTCTCTACTCAGTCTTCAAATGCCAATATTTCTCTTGCCTCTCTCTGAATGGGTCATTTTCTTTTATAATCTCTCCTTGGTGATGACTCCTAATTACAACACTTCAATTAGAATGATATGTTATTATTCCCAGATAAATATCTATAGCTATTTATCGAGTCATGATCTTGATGCTTAATTCCAAATTTGCATCATCTTCTGCTTCTAAGCAGAAGCAGAAGCAGCGTTTACACTTGGATTTCTCAAAGACCCCCCAGATTCAATAGGTTAAATATTAAATATATGATTTCCTTATCTAAATCTTCTCCATTGTTCCCTATTTCAATGAATGATATCATCACCCATCTAATTGCTCAAGGAAGACAGGAGTCAACCATGATCCTCCTAAAACCTCTACCTCTTCCACTCACTAATTTATTAAATGTGTATCTTCAATATTTCCAGAACATGTGCCCTTCTCTCTATCTTTATCATTACTCTGACACAAGGCATTGAAACATTTATCTTGAGCTAGTGCAATCCTGTCTCTTCACCTGCCATTTTCTATCTACTTTTCCACCACAATCAACTTTATGGTAGCCCAATCCTATAGTAAATGTTCCATCAGTTTCTCCATGCTCTTTCTTACCTCCAGCCTTTTACACATGCTGTTTTTTTCTCTAACACTCACAATAGAAAACTGCCATCCAATTAGACATTTTAAATAATCTTAAAGTCCCAAATGTTAAGATCCAAGACTTACACACTTCCTCAATAGCATGTTTTTTCTCTATTGTAATTTTCATCCTACTTGATTGTAATTATTTGATGTCTGATGTTGTCTCTGATAGCTGAGATTATATTTGTAGTCCGATGAATGTCACTGAAACTTGACAACAATGCCATTTTACAGCTAAATATGAATGACTATCTAAAAAGATGAATAATTAAACCGATGGGGAGGTGGGGATGCTAACTCTAGATTCACTGAATTGAGTAATGCATATTCTGCTATAGCTTAATAGGGAGACTTCATGCAAAAAAAAAAAAAAAAAAAAAAAACCTCAGGACTTCAATATTATAAAACTTTGATCCTATCTGAGATTTCTCCATCTGCTACACATATATAAAGTCTTTTTAGCAAATTGAAATCCAGTATTCTAGGTAATAGAGGACATCTGCCTCATCACCCATTTAAAACTAAGCTGGATTTAGTTGCTGTTTCCTCAAAAAGGAGAGAATTGCTGCTCTCCTGGCAGGGAATGAGATAGAGAAGAAGGTATTTATGCCTTAGTACAAAGCATATTAGTGAAAACTGGCCCACTGGAGATGCTCATCAGTTACATCATGTTTAACCAAAAATGATTTGAAAATCCACTTGGTTTTGTCCTTTTTTCTCTGTTTGCTTCTTCCTGTTCTTTAACTGCTCTCTTCACTGTCCAAATGTCCTCAGGAAGTGACTATTACACAGACATAAGACTGCTTAATGTGCACTGTAACTATCCATGTTCTTTGTTCTTCTTGTAAATGCCCCTGACTTCACTCTTTGGCTCACTCCAAATTTCACTTGCCTAACATCAAACTCTTCTCTATGAATCTCTCTCTCTCTCTCTCAACTAGTTCTTGAAAGTTTTTAAGAACAAAACACTGCAGCACAAAGTTCTGCAGATCAATAACCCCACTGGGTAAATCTTAAATGGATCGCATGGAGGTAATGCCAAAGGAGAGAGTAAAAGCTGGGGGCAATGACAGAAGGTGGTGGAGTTGCCACAAAATTATAAACATTTTTTATTAGCTGACAAATGGAATGAACCAAAATGAAAACAAATCAATAGGTGAGAGAGGGGATAGTAATACTATTAAAGTTACAGGGTCAACTAAGGCAATGTCTCTGCAGGTGTGAGAATTGAAAATCAGGAACGCCTTCACTGGTTCATGATGAGTGTGCTTTGTAGCTGCAGAGGTAACTTGACCAGCTTCCAAATCATGAACAGACAAGCATGCTTGTCCAGCTTTGCTCCTGCAGTCTAGAGACAGAAATCTCTATTTTGATTAAATCTGCACTCGCCTTCCTCTTCTTCCACTAACTATAAGGATTTAAGTATAATTAAATGCTTTTGAGTTTTCTCATTCCCATATAGGAAAGTAGGGGGAAGAAGGATAAAGGAAAACTGTCCTAACAATATCATGTGTAAAGAAAGCAAGATAGAAAATAAAATAGGAAGCAGCCAAAAGCAGTAAAACCCACCAGGAGAAAAGTGAACAGTACCTGTGAGACTCTGGTGGCCTCCTCCAGGAATTTTTTCATCTCATCCTCAGAGTAAACCACATTCATGGCAGAACCACTAGAAAAGGAGAAGGTGGGGGGAGCAGGTCAGTTTCTTTACCACTTCAAAGTAAACCAAATTACCATAATGACTGAGTCTCAGAACAGTTCCAGGTAACCATGGGTTCCCAGCCAGGTCAAGTCAGAGGTGCCTTTTCTGAAACTGAGATTTTACTCCATGTAACACCTGGACTATCGACCCAAGTAAAAAGTCACCTCCAGTGGGTGTGATAGTGTAATAATGACCTATGAGAACTGAGGTAGCTATAACGATGTCACATCCTCCAAGTTTATTGTCTGATTTACTGTTTTAACTCCCTAAGTTGCACATAGTCATGAAACTATAATAGGACACATCCAAAAACCTAGAGTCTCATATTCCTGTTTCTTCAGAATTCATTATCAATGGCTGATCTGAAGTCAGATGTACATTGTCAAAGTGGGCGATTCACTTTGCTACCTCAACCCAGTGATAAAAGAATCATTTTTAAGGAACAATTGCAAGTACAAGGTCTAGTCTCTGAATGAAACCTCCTCAATGACATCCTTCTTTAAAAACCTTCAAAAAAGATGCTACAGGAATTCTGATGCTTCAAAATGAGATTGAGAGGGGTGGGGGAAGGAACACTAAGGTGAGGTAGACTAAGGAAGGAGAAGTATCTTTTTCAATTCCTTTTAAACCATAGGGTATTTTTTACCCCTATACGCTATTAAAAATTTCTTCATAGAGAGCTTTTGATTTCCTCATTTATTTGAAACAAGATGTTAAGGTAGTAAATTTGATAATTCACCATATAGCAAACTAGAACAAAGATACAGATTGCAGAGCTAAGAATGCTATCGTCCTGAGCTACTTTCTGCAATCCTCCCTTAAATGTGTGTGTATTGTTTAAGTTAACTTACATCAATACCTCAAGGAAGTATTATTATTAGACTGTGGTTTAAATATAATGTCCTTTAAATATAAAGGAAAGTTTTTCACCTCATTTGAAATTTTTCATTATTTTAAAGGATTCCATCTCAAATTCCATTTACACTTTCAAATTGTGCACGGCAAATTGTGTTTCTCTTATTATCCCCTGTTCAGTGAAGTAGTTCCTTACATGTGGTAACATCTGAAGAGTGTAAGTGATAATTCACAACTTCTCCTTTGATGATAGAACTTAGTCTCAAAGTTTAATATAAAAGACCCTCATGGCCATGTCCCTTTCCATTTTAATTCATCTATTAAAAAATTGTGATCTCAGAAATTTAAAAATTCAAATCAGAGGCACCATCAGAAGATGTTAACAGTTGAAAATAACCTGCCCTTACTGGGTGTTAGAAAGCAGATGCTGGGAAGAAATATGAAAATGACTCTGCTTTGGTTTTGTCTTTTGGACTTCCTTTTCCCCATCCCCCTCTCGATGTCATCTCCTACATTGTCATCTTCACCAATGTAAAACTGACCTTCCTCACTTCAGAGGCGAAATGCCCTAAAACATGCTTCTAAAACATGCTTCTAAGATATACACCTGTAGGTTCTTTGGATTTCTACTCCCTGAATGAAAAGTATTAATTGAAGAATCATGCACAGGTCTCCCATTTGACTGCACTGGTTTTACAAATTAGCTTCAATCAAAGCACAGTACTATCAGCGTACAGCTGAGCATTTCTATCTCCACCATATTTAAATCATTGTTTTTGGAAAACAATGTGTTACCTCAAAACATAGGAAGGTCTCAACAAGCAGGGGTAGCCCACAGACTTGGCGAATTCCAATGCTTCATTCTAATTAACAGAAACAACAACAAATCAGGTATGAATAGATTTTAAAAACACAGACAGGTATCTTTAGATCAAGTGGTAACAAACTCTTTTTATTCGTTCTCTCAGAAGGCCATTAAAATGTAAATTGGGCAAAGAAATATACAAAACTCTAGTTTCCAATTCTAAATATCAAGTCTAGATCACAAAGAGTTTGATCTTCTTTTCATTGTCTGAATCTTAATGAGAATACACCTATCAACTTATAACTAACATTTAGCTGCAATCACAGAAATACAGCAACTTGAAAGTAAATTCGCTAGGCACACTGCACTTTATCTGCCCTGTAGTTACTACTCTCTGCAGGAGTTAGCATTCAGTTTATGAACATCCAAAAGAGAACATTAAAAAGACATGTTTTTCCCCTTACCAAGGTGTTAACTGCTTTCCATGGTGCCTGAGCCACCTTTAACTCATCCAAGATGGCTGAAAAGATAGAGCGGTCCTCAGCTCTGTCGATCTGCATAGGGCTTGTGCCCATGATCTTGACACCATTCTTGTGAAGAGGGACTGCCAAATTGTTTGGAATCTGGCCCCCAACTGATATGATGCAGCCGTTACATTTCTGGAAAAGATATCCGCAACATCAGCCACTGAAGTAACAGCAACATGAACCAACAAAAAGCTAGTACTACCTCCATTTTTTAACTGAAAATACTGATTGTAGTATTTTCATTTCTCCCATCAGTGGATGTTCTATTTCATAAGAACAGAAAAAGATACACAGACTTAATTCTGACTTTCCAGGAACTCACAAGCTAAAAATCTATGTAAGATTCCAGACAACTACCTGATTTCCACACAAGACTTCACATAACATTTAACTGGAACTGACATGTATAGCAACTAGAGAAATCAAAGTCAATAAATATCATCATTCATTTACCTAAACTATTATAAACTAATTTTAACTATGTTGCAATTTACTAAGTAGATACAATTCTCTCCTAGCACTCTCCTCTCTTCCTCAACACATTCTGATTCATCATCCTGCAAAGACACTTCAACACTAATTCTCTGTTCAGACTTCTCCAGAGGTTCCCACAACCCAAAAGATGAACTGTAACTCACTACCATGAGGGAAATTAAGATTCTGAGGTCTTATCACTCATGATTTCTCATGAAGACTCCTCCATTTACAGTCTAATTCTAACTCCAGTTTTAACAACCTCTCTTTAAGTTGCTAACAAGGCATATATAACACCCAACAAGTGATGCTAATACCAATTTCTTTATTACTTGTCCTACAAAAAGTCTCCAAATCTTTAACCTTTATATCGTAGCAGTAGTTAAAACTTCGAGGTTAAAAAAGAGCCTGTCAAATCCCAAATTTCCTCAAGGTCAGAGGAGTGAAGGTGAGTCAATTTGGAATGCCGAGGAATTGAATTGTATTTGGAATTTAAAGCCCTTCCCATCTTTGTTTCCACTCTGTAACTCCCACTGAATGTAGTTCAGTCTTATCTGGTGAAATGGCAATATCTGCCTATTTCACCAGGTCACTATGTAGATTCAATAAGAAAATGAACATAAAGAGTCCTTATTCAGGATAAAAATGTAAGATATTGTTACTTTCAGAAAATATTACAAAATCTAGTAGGTTACTGACTTTGATATAATTTGTTTGCCCTTAGACCCTGAAAATGAAAAGTAGAATGGCTGAAATAAGGTACCTATGCCAAATTTGATTTATCAATACTTGAAATCATTCTTAAATATTCTTAAAAGGAATGAAATTAATCTATCTTATGAGATAATGTATGTACTGCCTAAGCCAACACTCTGCAATTGAATGCTTAAACACATTGTAAACAGCACTGAAAAGAATACTCCACAGTACTACATATTTATAAGTGCACTTAAGCTACTTTTATCATTTTTATGTTCACTATGCATTTTTGTAAAAGCTTTAAACATTATTTCCTTGTCACATATTTTTATTTTCTCATTACTTTTTTATTAGCAGTTTTTTTTAAAAAATTTGCTTGTTATCTTCAGTTTATTAACAGTGTTTAGCAGTATTAGTATGTTAGAAACTCAAAAACTAAATTACTCAATTAAATAACCACCGAAAGGTTCTTATGTGAAATGCTTCAAAGACTATAAAATTAAGGAAGAAATAGTAATCTATAAGCAAAATTGTAGTCAATTGAATTAATTAGGAGCTTGAAGTTGAATCAAAAGGCCTTTGTTAATAAATATATCAAAATTTTTCAAAATAGCTCTTTGCAATCAATTTTTACTATGCTAAAAATTAACAACTTTCAAAGCAAAAACAAACTTCTGTTTGTTAAGAATGTTACTCTATAACCTAGACTATCTATTTTGACCTGTGTAGTATTCCTCGAAGCAGTTATTACTATCCCCATTTTATAGTTAAAGAAACTGAGACTTGGTGAAGGTGAAATGATTTGCCTATCTTTCTTAACTAGCAAGTACAGAGTCAATACTTGAATTCAAATCTACTATAATAAGGCAGTTGCATTTAACTAAGCTACCGAAATTTTTAATCTTAAACTTTTCTTCTGATTAGGTTGAAAGAATTAATTTTAGAGGCTATCAGCAGAGCTATTTCTAAAATATTCTTTTTTAAAAAATTATTAGCTAGAAAATGTCCACTGCCAAACCACATTTCATCACTGGCCTTTAAAAACAAAAGTCACTAAGAAGATATATCACAAGAGTAATGGCTTGATGGATAGTACAGATTTCACTCATAAACCAATGAATTGGGTAGAATATATCATGATGTTAGGATAAAGTTAATAGTAGAGAGTTTTGTGGAAGAATGCTACCTTTAATTGCCTCTATTTCCCACAGAATGTGTAGGGTCTTAAAGAAGTTGGCCTCCTTCAGAGTAAATTATCATCGTAATCAAATCACTTATACCTAAATAGTTTCAAGTTATTTATTAAAATAAAATATTCTGAAGTTCAGAATTTTTAAAAATCTTTAGGACTCAAATAATTTCCTTAGAGTCCCAAAGTTCCATTGGATTGCCTAGACTCCTTTGTCTTCTTAATCCGGCTTAGTTTCCTATTGTTTTTTAACCTGATATCACTGAGCTAATGCCACACAAGACTATTTCTGAAACAATTATCAAGATGTAATCCCACCACAAATTAAGTAATTTAAAGAAAAAAATTCAAGTTTATTTAAGAAAATCTTAATTTCTCTTAAACTGTCATTGTAACCTTTTGCATGAAGTAAATAAGATTAAATGAGAAGGAGATTTTAGCACTCCTAGCATCATTTCTCATTCAACCTCTGATCAAGATCTCCATCCAAAATAGCCATTTTTCTCACAGAGCATGTTTATTTTCTGACTTGCTCTTAACACTGTCTTTTGAGGTACTCTATACTGCTCTGGTAACAGCCTTGGTCCTGAACTGGACCAAGAGGCCTAAACCAGGAGACTCATGCTTTCCCTCATCCCATGTAGGTTTGTACCCATGGAAAACCCTGTTGCCCTTCTAAGAGACTCGATGGTATGCTTCTGAATAAGCTGCGATATGCTTCCAATTTTCTGCAAGTTTGCTACTGAATGCCTCAGTGCCTTCAGCATTACTAGGGATATTCAAGGTCAGATCAGGGCAGTCTTCTGAAGGTTGTGACACATCTATTATGGGAGACAACAGAGTCCATGAAGCCTGTTGTGTGGAGACACAAAACCTCATAAAAAGAAACATATCCATCATACTTATATGTTCTGTGACAAATAATTCCTGAAGTGTACTCCAAAAAAATACATCAATAGAATTATTGTTATGTTTGCCAACAAACCAATTAAAATGTCCTTAGACAGTAGCACCATACTGTAAATGCCAATTAACTTGAAAGAAGGGCCAATTTATTTCTGAATTCAGTTAGAGTAAAAAGATCTCATTAATCCATGTGTAACTACATATGAAAGCAGTCAAAGGTAGTTTTCATCTTTTCTTAAGCCATTCCATGGGGATATAATTATACATAAACTGCTTACTGCTATTGCTTGTAATGCTTATTAATATTTTTAGATAATTATATAATATTTTACTTATTTTTGTCAAGGGTCCAGCTTGTTGTCAATGCTTTGAGGGTTGGGACCTGGTTTTACAGTTCACTATCCTGTGAAATCTGTTATTTTCAAGATGCTTAGAAATATTTGTAGAAAGCTCTTGTTTGGGTTCCCACCTATGTGTCTGAAATGAATATTAAGGAATCATTAGAAAAGACATGTCAGAGAGAGAGAGTTGAAATAGTGTATATTCTACTTAATGGTTCTATTTCATTATATTAAAAAAATGAGCAAGTCAGACATAGATAGACAAGAATGGCGATAAGTCTATGCTACATTTGTCTAGTTTTCTTTCCATCACATTGCTTTAGCACTATACACTTTACAATGCAGTTTAAACCACAAATCTCACATTACTTTCATGGCATTTGAATGTAGCACATGTTTACACTAATTTGATTCATTAACAAAAAAAGATTGAGGCCTAGAGAATTTAAGTAACTGGTAAGAGTAAATGAATTTTTGAACTAAAACTAGAATTTTCCAGCTCAGTATTTTTTCCTCTAAGTTACCATATTCTAAATATGGAAAAATCTCTGTATTAGGAATAACCATGATGACATCAAAAGGCACAGCCAATAAAGA
Source organism: Uropsilus gracilis (assembly GCA_004024945.1). NCBI lineage: Eukaryota > Metazoa > Chordata > Mammalia > Eulipotyphla > Talpidae > Uropsilus > Uropsilus gracilis. Next base: position 48,518 of record PVHY01004969.1, read on the forward strand.
GCTTTCTGAAATTTTCCAGTAGTTACTTTTTTCATTGTGAAGTAATTTAACTTGTTCTAGAAACTTGCAGTAACCTAGGATCATATGAATCCACAATGAAAACACAGTCAATACTATTGGAACAGAGGTGGAAGAGCAACTGTAGGAGAAGGCAACAGAAGTTTCAAAATCATTCAGAATGAACTAATCGATCTTAAATTCAAGACTAATGACTTCATCTGATAGCACAAAGAATGGACTGATCCTTTGTGAGCAACTGACTCATCTCTCCTGGGAAGCATGCATCATTAAAGTACAACAACACTAGAACTAGAGAAAGGCTACTATTTGATGTCTAGAAAACCAGTTAAATGATTTTGCAACATATTTATTGGGTCTGTCTTATACTAGCTAATATACATTTGGCACTTGTTACTGGAGAAGAATTTTCAATTAGCTGAAATGCTGAGAAAGAAAAAATTGAATTTTATATAAAAAATAACTATTCTGTGCCAGGGTTTCAGGAATGTAAACTGAGGATAAATTCTTAGGATTTCCTACAAAATTAGGCAATGACAAGCACTGATAACTAATTTTCCTACGGGAACTTATACTATAAATCTACATATCAGAATACACACATATAAAGTGTGCACTGAATATATTTTTTCTTTCCTTTTTCTTTTTCTTTTTTCTTTCTTTACCTCCTGATGGTAGATGTCTAGAATTCTCTCCAAAGACAATTCTTCAAAGTACAGTTTGTCACACTCATCAAAGTCTGTGCTCACAGTCTCGGGGTTGCAATTCACCACCACTGTCTTCTTGCCAAGCTGACTCAGTGTGCGGATACTGGAGACAGCACACCAATCAAACTCCACACTGCTGCCTGCAGAGAAAATGGCATTGAGGAAAGGGATAAGAAAGGCATGACGTTACAACACAAAGAAAAGCATAAATATCATGCTATATAGTCCAAGTCAAGGAAGCTAGTCCTTTTCCTTTCAATTTTTAAGATTCCAAAATACAAATTTCTGATCCATTGTCCACACTATATTATTACTAATAAAAACAGGAATTAATTAAACAATGACATTTTAGTTTGTTTTATATGCTGTTTCGTAATGTCCATATTTGAAGTAAGTAATCTCTATATTTGAAGCATTTAAAACCTCATTGAGTTACTAAAAAGAAACTCAAAATTAGCATAGTTGACCAGAGTACACAAAAATCACAGTACATGGTAATCAGCATATGTGAGTTCCTCCACTCACCCTGCTACTTGAGAACTGAGATACTTGAAGCTTAGATATATCTTCACTGGCTAGAAAGTCTTGCCCTTCCTTTCCATGTTTATTCTTTTACACACAGCAAGGTCACTCCATGCAGAGTGAGTAATCTTGTAGGGAATTTGTTTGAAAAATAAAAATGATCTAAATGCCTCAAAATATCCCCTCTCCTGGGAAACCATAGAATTGAGAGATCTGGCATTTGTGCTAATCCTTGGCATTAAGATTTTGCTAAAATTCTTGCTAGAATAATTAGTTATTGTGATACCATACACGGTAATGTTTACTATCAATTAAGTGCATACTTTTAACAGCATCTGTTTTAAGTAGTTGTCAAAATAAAGAATGAACATGGGTAAAAAGTAGTAGGGAAAAGTATTGAAAAGTCCTATGTAAATATATTATCACTTTACCGATGTGATATGGGCCACAACCCAACACCATCATTCCATGGTCATCAAAATTGATATCATGCTCCTGAGAGAGAAAGAAAATTAAACTTTTAATAAACTGCCATTAATTTTTTCCCTCTCTTTGAATGTATCTTTCTGATTCTTCTTGATGACATGTATTCTCTGTTTGTCTCTAGGAACCCATGAAATGTTATACGAGCTTAACTTATTTGTTAAAAAAAAAACAACTAAGTTCAATATTTTAAATTACATACAGATTAATAGCTGTAACATAATTGTGTGTCCATGTTACCACTGCTTCTTATCATCTTTTCATTTGGTTGATTTTATCACTTAGAGGCAGTTTTTTAAAGCTGAGTACAAAAAGACATGACATTTGACCCCCACCACCAGCATCACTAGATAACCAGAGACAATAATATATGTTATTAAATCAAGAAATGCCTGCAAATGAGAGTTTGGCAGCTCCTACCTGACCATTGTAGGTAACATAGAGGTAGTTTGTCACTGATGGATATTCTGCAGCCAATGTATCAATCTGCAAGAGAAAATGAATGAATGAATGAATGAATGAATGAATGAATGAATGAATGAATGAATGAATGAATGAATGATTAGTGACTTTACTTCCTTTGCTATAATTTTTTATGAATTTTTGTGTGTTGCAGCATATTTCTTTAATGTCTATTATTGTCAAATACAGAAACAAGAAATAGGTATGTACATCACAATTGTTTTCTAAGTCTGGAAATAACAGGAAGAAATATAAAGGATAATACAACCTACTGACTGCTTGAGCAATACATAACAATATAAATTCCAGAGCATCACTGAATCATTAAAGTAGTACATCCCATGAAAAAAAAAAAGTGGTCAAATACAGCCAACTGGTTACCAGAAAGATTTATTCAGCTCTAAGGCATCCGTGTATAAAAATTTTAAATCAAAGCAAAATGACCTATATGTAAGAATGCCTTTGGTTAGCAAATGACTGCATAGGATTTAAGTTACATATGGCACTGAACTATGGAACAGAACAAATACCATAAAGCATAGGGCAAGGGGAAAGGCACAAGATCTCACTGAACATGTTTGGGGAAAGTAAATCAATTCAGTTCTCAAGGGCCAGGAGTTCAGCTTAGTAAGCAAGATTTTGTAGCCAATAGGGCAAGATAGGATAAGACAGTTGAGAAGGAGCAAAGATAATAATTGCTGAGTAGAAAATCTTCAACACCAGGGCTTATAGACCTAAGGGTGTCCATGTGTCACATGAGCACATGGGGAAAAGTCAATGATTTTAAAGGACAAAATCCAGCCTGTGGTACTTTAAATCAAAGCATTCCTTCTACTGAGGCCCTCCCTGACAAAAAAAAAAAAAAAAAATTCACAATGGTATACATATGGCACCTATGAACAATCTTGTGTGATTGTCATGAATACTTGATGAGCTCATTATATCCAACCCTATCACAATGAATACGAAATGAAGTATAATGACGGAGCACTTAAAATAAAGTATTACCCTGTAAAATGTTAGTGCCAAAGTAACTATTCTTTTCAAGAGGGTCAGCCACCACACTGGGATATTTCAAGCTCTTTTATTATACGACCAGATATATTTATACATGGGTCAAGAAATAGAAGAGAGGTCATTTTAATTTTTCTTTTTCTTATTTACACCAAATAAATTACAGACTTACTCTTACCTGTAAGACTAATTGTCCCTTCATCCCTTTCCTTTTAAGCAAATCAATTCAGTAGCATCATGGATATCGATTAGACAAGGACAGACACTTTCTAATTCTACCCTTCTTTTAATTGACCATGAGGAAATGGGGAAAGAAAGGGAAACTCCTTTACCTGTTTAACCCAAGGGTGGATGTTTTTCTTTAATCTCAGCTCCCTTGTCTGGGCTTCAGTCAAGCCAAGACATTTTGAGATCTGCTTGTCTGAGAACCCAATCTCCTTTGCTTTTTTCAGGATCTCTTCTGAAATGGAGTCACTAGAAATAAATGAAAATGAGAGATTCACAATGATGTTGAACACAGTAAAAAAACAAAAAACAGTGAGCTGTTCAGTTTTAAGGTTAATATTTCCAAATCCAAGCCCCTTTCTCTTTGCCTGACCTGTGCCTCATGGTTTTTTGCATATATCACTTGGATATCTCAGGATTGCATCTAAGGGTACCGCTCCATAAAATATTGCTTTTTGTTAGTATCACATATCAGCTGGTGCTGAGAAGAGAGTTCTGCAGTTTTATTATTTTTCATTCAAAACAGATTTATCTCCTCACTTTCTTTATGCTTATTTCCATAGTAGAGATTGTATTTGCCCTTTTTCTCACTCATCTTTAATGCCACTGACATTGTTGTAACAAACCCAGCATCTTTCCAGCTCCAATGACCCTTCCAAGGTCAACCAAGGCAGTCCACATCCATACAGTCTCCTGGCTCCTGTCTGTCCTCACCCACATTGATATTCCTGGCCTTAAAATTGAGTTTTTGATCTGGAGTCAGGGACATAGTTAAAACTATACTGTCTAGCATGTCATTATTACCCAATATTTCTTATGTCTTTACTCTCTACTCATTAGCCAGAATTTCCTCTGGCTAGATTTAAATTCCAATGGGGGCAAAAATACATTTGGTTCACTTGCCAGATCATTCCCAAAGCCTAGCACATCTGTCCCACAAGACAGCATTCAATAAATATTCATTAACTGAATAAAGGAAACTGTACCTTGATAGTTATTTTTTTATTTTATAGAAAGACAAAGCAGTTATTAAAATCAGCTTATAATGAGAATTCAAAATGCATACCAAAGTAATTCCCAAAGGACCAAGAAACAGAAGAATATAATAGGACTTATAAAGCATCTTAAACAAATATGTGGGCCATCTATTTAAAGCTATAGTCAATAGAATAAAATTCAATTATAACAGATTGATAGTCAATACAGTGAAGTTAAACTATAGTAGTGTGTTGTCAGAAGATCTAATAATAAAACATTTTCACTGAAATTCTAATAGAATGTAGTTGAACTAAACCTATCATATTTGTTCAGTCTAATCTTCCACCATCTTTAATTCATAGTCTAAGTTTAAAGAAGAGAAAATAAGCTTGTATATCTAATAGCTATTTCTCTGATTTTTTGACATCAGTATTAGTTTGGATTTTCACAGCAACAGCTCTTTCTAGTGAATTCACTTTTGTCTAAATTCTTTTTTGTCTCTCAATCAAGTTTCATTTATTAGTTCTCAATGAATTTAGTTTCTTTTTATTTCCACCATGAATTTTTAATTCCAAGTATTTATATGCATTTTCTCAGAACAACAATATTTTCTGTCAAATTCTTGAATATAATCTGATTATTAAGTTTTTCAGTCATTGCTATGTATGCCAAGCAGTTTGCTACCTGTTCTAGAACTATGTTGTCCAATATGTTAGTCACTAGCCATACATGATTATTTACATTTAAATGTTCGTTAATTTTCAATTAAAAATTTAATTTAATTTTAAGTGTTCATTAAAATTGAATTGTAGATTCACATCACATTGGCCATATGTCAAGTGCTCAGTAATCATATATGACTAGTGCTATTATACCAGATAGAGCAGATTATGATATATTTTATCACCATAGAAATTTCTGGACAGTCCTGCTCAAGGAGATAGAATACAATATATGAGTCAATAAGGGCACTGCACACCCTCTTTGTTTAGAGGTAAGATACCGCTGAAAGCCGGGCATGGTGGCTCGTGCCTGTAATCATAGCCTATGAAGCAGCTGGGGCTAGGGAACGCGGTCTGAGTCCTGCTCAGGAAAACACAGCGAGACCTAGCCCCAAATAGCTGGGTGTGGTGGCGCACGCCTGTAATCCCAGTACCTGGGAAGCTGAGGCAGGGGATTGCTTGAGTCTGTGGTACCACGGGCAACAGTAGCCTGCAGTTCCACGGACAAAAATAGCAAGACCTAGACTCAAAAAAAAAGAGGCTTGTCTAATGGCAGTGGCCCCCACAGCAAAGCCCCAAGGGAGGAGACCTACCATCAGCTGATGGATGTCCCTTCGAGGATCTGCTCTTCCAAAATATAAGGCGGAGTCATGCCCCCAAAGCCAAAGACCTGAAGCATGACTGAAGGAGCAACAAAATGTGGCACAAACTGCGGAGATGAGAACCACCAAGACCAAAGGTGCTCCGAAAGCAATACTGGAATGGTAAACAGCACGTTCTACCAAGTCCCGGGAAATTGCACCCTCACCAAGGACGAGGAAATAGATCAAGGAAAAAGAAAAGACCAAAGGACTAAACATGGACAAACAACAAAAAGAAAGGAGGCAAAATGACCAGGGGAGATGGGGGGGGGGGGTATTCCCATGGGGATGAGCAGTTATACAATCATATATTGTAAAATATGCAAAAATAAAAATTAAAAATAAATAAATCAGTACCTAAAATTAAAAAAAATATATATGAGATAATCGAATGATTATCTCATTCAAAAGAGTTTATGGTATAACAATGCAAGTGGTTGCAGCTGAGAAATACTACGGCAGGGAAAGGGATTAGAACAGGGACATTTAAAAGTTCATCTTTTAGAAAGGAAGTTGACAGAGGGCAACTTCAAAGATAATACCAGAGGGCAGTAATCGGCAAATATAGAAAACACGTAAAGATATGTAGTTGCAGTAAGCAGTAAGTTATAAATGGTAAGGGTGGGACACATGCTTTGTCATTTTCCTATTAGTGCTTTAACATGTAGAGGACATGTGCTATGTGTCAAGTCTCCTACTACGTATTGTAACGATAGATAAGCTATGGAATCTCTACATTCAAAGAGGTATGTGGATATTGGTAAATAAGTAGCTCTAGATGTGTCTGCACTGTGAGCAGTGCTATGAAAACATAATGGAAGCAAAATTGTAGTCTGAAAAGGTTTTCCACCAGTGAATTACTGAGATGAACTACTAAGACGTAGGGTTTAGAATATCTTTGCGTGTGGAAAAAAAAATAGGGGAAGGGAAAAGAAGAGGTGGGGTTTTGTTTTGTTTTGTTTTTTGTAGCTACTATTTGTTTCAGAAAGATACTCCCACTTCACAAAGACTGTTGCACTTAAAGCAATTGCTCATTTGGTATTGCGCAAGTATGCATTCGCCCTCGGAGTGGAATAGCATAAAAGTAAGCTATTGTTCTAACTTAGAACTTGAGAAGATATTCTTTTTAAAACTCAGTCATGAGTTTCATGGATGATCTCAAATCATATTAGTATTTATATGTCTGGGGGTCACATCTTTTCTGTATGACACGCAATTTTATTAAAAACATGGGCATGAAGCTTCAGTTAGGTGTGGAAATAAATGCAGTCTTTTCTATTGCTGAAATATGTATGATTCCTCTTATTCTTTTCCACCAGAAGCATCCGATAAAGCAATTAAAGACATCTCCAGCAAATATACAAAGTCTGTCTTCTCCATGCACCATATTAAATTGGACTCTTTCCAATAAACAAATTAAAATTTTTTTAAAAAACTGATTGATGGGATTGGCCTTCTGCATAAAAAAGTAAAGTGAATTAATTCTGTTCTCTGCTCTGGTGACAAAAACAGGTTTCTCTAAAACTGACTCACTCATTGCTATTTCCCAGTGCTTCCCCACCTCAGAGTTTTCATTATTTAAAGGGGATACCTGAGAAGAACAACAGTAGCATAAAATAATGAGTCATCAATGTTAGAATTGCAGAGGGGGGTAAGAGCTGTTTCTCCAGAGATGCTCTTCAAGTCATACTAGGTGTGAGTGTTCTGAAATGAATACACCAAGTTGAACCTGCAGAGGGCATTTTGAAGCTTACAGAATATTTTCTTGCAGAAGGAAATTTCCTTAACTTTTGTCTGATGCTGAATCACCAGGTAGCATCATGTGATGTTCTTAAACATCTTGAAATTAGGGCCCATTAAACTGGAATGGTATATGAATATCTTCATTTTCAACTACTTTAAATTGAATGCAAAGATTGGACTGTTTCACGCGTTCAAAGTGACATATCTTCTAAAGCATTTTGTTCATGATCTCTCCAGTTATTAATCCCTGTTCCTTAGACATGTTCATGAAATAGTCCAAAGCATTTACAACACTCCTCATTGAGGGAACAGATGTGGAATCTGACCCACCATGGCAAATACAAAGACAAAGACACGTTTGTCTCCCCACATTTAGTACTGCCCTAATTATGCAGGATACCCCTAGTTCTAGGACAGCAAGCAGATTACCTCTCTATTTCCCTGATTCACACTCTCCCCACTGTTTCTGCATAACACCAGGCTGGTTCACCAAGCCATTCACACAGAAGAAAGCTGCCTTTATTCCTAACTTGTTCTGAAGCAAAATTTCATTTTGTGTCACATTATAATAAAATAAAAGAAGAGATAGTCTGAAGACACATTCATTAGTTTTGGGCCAATGGTTTAGATAAGGTTAAACCTTTTCAGCGTCAAACACAAGATGAATAATCTTTAGTGTACATAAAGCTCACTTAACAATGTGGAGATTCAGAGACATGCTCCTCATCTCCATCTGCCCATATGGAGCTGGTTGCCATTTTGTCTAATAAAACGAAATTCCATCAGCGAGTTGTTTTCTTTATAATCAGGTTAGGTAAAAGCTATTTTAGGGATGGAGGTATAATTTTTTCAAATTTTACAAAGGAAAGTAAAAAAAAAAAAAAATCTTAATCTGGAACAAATTCAAAGCAGAATAATTCCTAAAAGGAATGTAAATGCTGGATTTGTAATTCAAAACTGCTCTTTGAGTCTCAGTAGGGAATTCTCCATTGATACTATATTGTAAGTTCAGGGAGCATTAAACCAATGGACAAATGTGACCAGCTGAATGAAACATGTTACACGGTAGCACAGTTTTAAAACATGTACAATCACTAAATTAAAGTTCAATTATTTGATGTGCATTTGTGTGTTCTAGTATGCTTATTTCGATCTTCCTCTGAATATGAACATATTAAATCCATATTTCAGAACTACAGCATCTGAAATATGCTCCATGTACTTTTCCTTCCCCTCTCAGCTCGGCTGGCTTTCAAAGTTCAAGGGCAAACTCCTCTAAGGCTACTCTTTCATCACCACATAATGCCATCTAAACAATAAAACAAAGAACCCCCAAATAGCTGTGATGTTGGCCTTTTCATAATCTTCAGTTTCTTTCTACTTAGCAAAAATGAGAGTCTAGAAATGTAGAGGTGGGAGGGAACATCTTAAAAACAGACAATCAGACTTTTACACATTCTGCCATAATCTTTTAATGGTCGAACAGCTCGGCTCCCGGCTTCTCCCTCAGGAAGTCTCTCTTGTGAGCTCTGGTTTATAAACAATACTAGTCCTTCTGTCTCTCTCTGACTTCCGATGTAGATTTTGTTGTTGTTTAAAATTCTATCCTGTCATCCGGCAACTTCCTCCACTCACACTTAGTCTTCAATAATAAATGATAAAAGGAAATGGAATAAATTCTCCTTAATGAGGAAATTTTCACCTGGCATAGAGAAGCTGGGGAAATCTATTAACCGACTGGAGAAACGCCTGCAGTCTGACAATTACCAAGGGAGCCAGCGTACTTCACAGTCCTCTCTTCCACTTGACTGGCTTTTATCTGATCCACCAACTCACAAGCAATACTAAACAAATTTCCCTCCAGATTGCACAAGCTCTAATGTGAAAATGAGCACTCTACTTGGCCTCCAATTACAGGACAGGCAGGCAATTTTATTATTATCCTCTTAGAAAACCCCCAAAAGGCAGAAACTGATAAAAAAAAAAAAAAAAACCAAGGTCTGGTGCTCAATAATGACACCTGCCTTAATAAGAAAGGAGAAGTGAGTAAGATATATGTTCTCTGCCTCCTTACCAGCCTCCTTACCAGACCCCTTACCAGCCTCTCCCCAGAGTTTTGCACAGCATCACTGATTATTTTTGGCATTTCACAAGTTCATGAGCATGCCACAATCACAATAATGCAATCAATGAAGGAGTTTTTTGTCTTCTCATCTTTTCTTTCTAAGAGATAGGTTGTTACCCCTTTGCTTAAAAGATATGCAAAAGACATTTTTCAAAAATAGCAGTAGTCTTTTAGCAAAGCAATGACTAAACCCCACAGACAATTGGGTAAATACTATTTTCTCTTTTTTCCTAGCACTATGACTTGTTTCTGATCAGCAAGAAAGTCCTTAAGTAGTTAAAGAAAACCTCAGTCTTTTTCTCTGTGTACTGGACAAGTTATTTATACACATGTGTGCGTGTGTGTGTGTTCATGTGAAAGCATGCAAAGTGAAAATGATCTATTAGGAGGTGGGTTCACTTAGTACTATTGCAATCATACTACATGTGTTGATTAAGGGACAGCATGCTTAAAACTGCATTTTCCCTGAAAGTCTACCAACAGAAACAGCAAAATCAAAACAAAGAAGAAAATGTTATGAGAAATTAGTATTATAGATAGTCCTAAATAGATTTTTAATTTCCTGAATTCTATTCTCATTTTAAACCAAATTTTAGTCAGCCTAATAATCCAGAAATCCTGTATCACTACTTTCAATCTGGCAATGCCACTTATATACTCTTAAATATAATATCACAATTATAGTCTATAAATACCAAATGAGGAAATGATCTATTGTAGGTTAAAGTGTTTGATTTTTTAATAGCTCATGTTTTATCTGTTATTCTTAATTAAAATTACTGTGACCATCATTTATTTGTCCCAGATCAAAAACAATGGAAACTACCTAACCAAAGTATAAAGTCCTGCCCATATTGTCTTAAGCAGTAAATACATAACTTTCAATATATTACTTACTTTATTGTCTACAGATTATTACTTTTACTCTTACTAAAACAAATTACCTAAAACCTATATGCTAATAACTGCTGCAAAGATATTTTTCTTGATATATAACATATATAGCAAGGAATAATTTTTGACCAAAATATTCTAGTTCTTGAATGAGAACACATAAGCCTATTCTAGAAAGGAAGGCAATCAGAAACCATTTCTAAAAGGATATGGTGAAATTCTGGAGTTAAATTCCTGGTGATATGTCACATAAATCTAGGTTAATATGAACATTATTATCCACATGTAAATTAAAAACCCTTACCACTGAAGATTTTTCAGAACAAATACTCATGAATACCCATGAAAACAAAAATTCTCATCTCCTTTACATTAGTGATGATATACTTAAGAGCAAATTGAATATCTCATTCTCCAAGCTTCTTTGAGCAAAGGATGAGCAATGACAGTCCACTGACTAGACTGAGGGTGTCAGGGTAGATTAGGAAGCAGTAGGGCACAGCATCAATGTTGCCATGTTGTGACCATTACATTGCCACCATTCTATGTGCATGGCCAATCTGCTCCTACCTACTCCTTCAGCCTTAGATGGGAAACTGTAACTGTCCAAAATCCAGATTCTAGTTCCAACTGTGCTGAGCTCATCAATCAGATGAAATGATAAATGTGAGATGGAGTCATCACAATGCCAATAAGGAAATAAAGGCTTCATTATAAATTCAAATGTCAGAGGGAGAGGACTAAGAGGGGAAACAGTATAGAAGAGAAAGAGGAGGGAAGAACAAGAAGAAACAGAAAAGGGAACTAGGATGAAACTGATTAGTTATTTGATTTGGTTCCACACATCTGCTCTTCTGGGTCTCTCCCCCCCCTCCTCCCTCAAATTCCTGTATCTGTACATTGATGTGTTGAGGGCTACTCTTCTCTGCACTCCCTGCAAATCAAACTTGATCTTCTGGAGAGAATGTGCACTCAGGCATTTACTCTACCATCAGAAGTCATGACCACAGCCTGATATTCCTCGGGTCAACAACCCACACTTCACCACCAAGGGCAGAGGGGAGATGCTATGCTCCATAAAATCATCTCCAATATGAATTAGAAGTGAACACATTCTTGGGTTAAGGGGGATTTATTTAGTTTCTGTAATCATAGGTCAGACAGTCTGTTTTATCTAAATTAATTTCTATTCTTCATCTCAAGAGTCTTTTACCCACACTTGCATTAACATAGATGATGAAGTATCTGCATGTTATTTACATATACACACATATAGATGTATGCATGCATGTAGACACTGGCCTTTATTACACATAGAGGAAAATCTATAATGAAAATCCTGGTTCTAGCTCTCTGTACCCTTGAAAATGCTGTTTACATCTTGTAAAGGTGACTTGCCAGGGCCTTCTCCCTGCCAGGTCCCATGTTCTCCCCATAAGAGTTCTAGAAAAGGGCACATCTCTTATGCTTCTGCTCTAAGTGGGGTCAACAATTCAGGCAGGAAAACATGTAGCTCACAACTTGACAGCTAAGGAGGAACTGATCTCCAGCTGTCTGATTTAAAAGTCATATCTCTAAAAAGAGGCTTTTGAAAAGGGTTAGTTTCTAGAACCAAAGGCAGAAGCCCTGGGCTAGATTCTTCACTTTTCTCTGACTGGTATGACATAAAGTATGACACACACCTCAGTGTGACTCAGTTTCACTACCCACAAAAATAGAATAGTAATGTTTTCTATCTGCATTGTGATAGAAATTAATTTAGGTCACCAGAGTCATAGAGATTTCTACATTATCAATAACTTGAGCATATAGGTTTTGCATCTTTGCTGATTAATTAAATCCTATCCTTCATTACAACTGTAAATATGATTAGTTCTGACAAAAAAATTCAGAAAATTTATAGTTTTGGCAACCTGGATAATGTCTTAACTTATGAATCAGAAAAGGTGGATAATTTGTTAACTCAAACTATTCCCATTTTGGTTTGTTCTCAACAGACAATAGAGATTTTTAAATATTCATATAAGTATTATAATCTTTAACATGTACATAATCTCTATTTGACAATATGAAATATTTAGATAAATCCCCTTTTATTAAAAAGTCATTGTTTTCAAAGCTTCCTAGCTAATTAGTAGATAATCACTTGAACAAATAAAACAGAGACGATGATTCCAACACAGAGTGAGCTTGTATCTTAGATTGTGTATTTTTTAATAATTTTATGGGTCTATCTGAGCACTCAGAATTATGATACATTTTCCTTCACTTCAACTTCTCTTCTTTTCCATGAGTAAGAAATTGTAATTCTCACTTTCTACCAAGAATATTTTATTCATTTATTTAGTGGTCATATTATCATATAAATATTGTTGATTACTTACTCTATGCAAGACACTTCATGCCAATTCCCCCAAAAAGTATGGTACACAAAGTATTGGCATCCATTAATATCAACTTCAGAACTGACACAATAACTAAGTCTTGTGAACTCTATTCTGCATTCACGCAAATCAGCAAAGCTCTTAAGAAGTAGATATAATAAAAGCATATTAAAACAGGATGACCTATGGAATTTTCTCTAATGGCATTTACAATTTAATGGAGGTCATTATTAGCATACATGTAATAATTACAGAACAATGAAGTGAAACTGTGTGACTCCAACTATTACATACACTGAGCAAATGGATACATAATATCCACCTCAATTCACAGACTTAATTTCCTTATAGTAAAACACTAATTTATATGAAACATGGCAAAAATATCACAAAATTAAACATATTTTATTCTTTCCTTTTCTGTTCCCCTAAACTATGTAATGATATTATTTACAAGGATTATACCTATTTTGTTTAAAATCTTTTTTCTTAACTATCATAATATTGGGATATATTGAAAAAAAGACACTGTTCTCGGGTTCCAAATGTCCCAAATTCAAATCCTTGCTCCAACATATACTTTTGAAAACTTTTAAAGTTTAATATTCGGAGCCAGCTTTTTTTTTTTTTAAATATGGAGAGGGACGCAAGGTTTCTAGGAACCTGTACATTGAGACTTAGGTTAGATAACATATGCAAAGGTTTTAGAGCGCTTTCTAACCTCCATTAAATTCTCATGTATTTTCTGCCACTTGTACGCTCATTAAAGTATCTTATCTTCTTGTAAAGCCATGTGTATATTTAATCTTCAAAAATAGATTACAAGCAAGCCCTTGGAAGGTAGGTTCAATTAACAACTGTTGATTGACTAGTAGCACCAGATTTAGTACCATATCTTGTATATTGTTGATACTGATAAATAAAAATGACTGAATAGATGTACAAATCCCTTTTGGTCTAATAATGATGTCCATTAGCTGGCTATATTACCAAAGGCCATCTACAGATTCAATGCAATTCCAATAAAGATCCCAATGACATATTTTAAAGAGATAGAACAAAAATTACTGAAATCCATACGGAACAACAAAAGACCCCAAATAGCCAAAACCCTTTTGACAAAAACAGAAGAGAGAATGGAGGTATTACTATTCCAGACTTCAAACTATATTACAAAGCCATAATACTTAAAACAGCATGGTACTGGTACAAAACAGACAAACAGACCAATGGATCAGAATTGAATATCCAGAAATAAAACCACACATATACAGTCAATTAATCTTTGACAAAGGGGCAAAAAACATACCCTGGAACAAGGATAGCCTCTTCAGTAAATGGTGCTGGGAAAACTGGATCAAAACTTGTAAAAAGAAAATGGACCAGGATAACACCCTCACACCCTGTACTAAAATTAACTCAAAATGGATAAAGGACCTGGAAGTGAGATGGAGTGCCAGAGGTGGGATATGGAGGGAGAAGGAGGGATCAATTAATGCACAATTGTGACAAATCAATAAAATGAATTTAAAAAATGATGTCTATTAGCAAAATACATCATGCTGTGATCAGAAATGGTGAAAAGGTACAAGCTATTGATTTCTGACTCTTAATAGATGTATATACAAATTCTGAGTATGTATAATTTTAAATCTACTGAAGATTTTTGAGACTATCAAATAGGTCAATATACAGAAAATATGCAATATCAAATAGGTCAATATGCAGAAAATATTCATTTTTTAATATCATTCTGAAAGATTTTAAGTAATCTTGCCCATGCCAGAGTCAAGTATTCTCTCATACATTCAAAGTACATAATTGTCAGGCATTTTGCCAAATCTATTAAAAAAACACTACCTAAATAATAAATTCAATACATGTTATAAGAATATCAAATATTTGATGAAAAGTTTTACACTATACCTGATTCAAAAGATTATCAATTAAAACATTAATGGAGACCTATCAAATCTATGACATCAACTAAAATATTCTATCATTATATGGAGCATAAAATTAAAAATAAAATAAAATGGATTTTGGTTGTTTCCTAGGGCATGGAAATTCCCATAATAATACTCTTCTTCTACACATATAAGAAACATTTTCATGTTTTTCATTTGTCTTATAGAGGATATGAAACAACATAAACTGTTTATGGTATACAACTTAATATCATAGAATGATATATAACAGATGAAACTGTCCTTTACATTTAACTATTTCATAGATAATATATTAAATATTCATCAGCTGGTTTCCTAGTAAAATAAGGGAAGAATTTTCTCTAACTAGGATGAAACTGAGACTTTGAAATATAGTATAATGCAATAATGAGGTCAGAGGACATAAGTCATTTTCTGCAAATCAAACTTATGAGTTTTGTTCCACTAAACTATCCAACTATCTCTGCTCCCATTCTATAGTCAGTATAATAAATGTTCACAAATTCAGTACACATGTGAATGCCCACAGACTAAAGTAGAAAAAATAACTAGTGGTATCATGAACATATATCATAATAAAGTGTTATAAAAGTATAACATACAACAGCATGCTATATATTCTAAAAAGGGAAATATACATGTATACACACATGTATAGTTCTTTCCCCATATACTTCTATAGTTAATACATTTTAAGGCTAAAGTTATTATTTTTCTCTACTAGAAAGCATAAATTATCAACAGAAAATAAAGTACCAACCATTCTCTTTCTCATATCTAAGTTTTAACAACTTTTAGGTGACACTTTCCCCCGGAAAACTTCAATCAAATATAAGCACAAAGCGTGCTTGCCTGGTTTTGTCATGCCTTGTGAGCAAGTTAAATAAAAAGTCAATGGAAACTAACATGTGTAGGAGAGGACATTCAAAGGGAGTGTTCCAGCTAAGGTGACACCTGCATTATTACATCTGCCAGAAGTTTGTGGCTGCAGGGAAATGGCCAACTTTACTGAGCTCAATTTAGCACTTGAATGCCCAAGTGGAACTCACCAGCCTGCCCTAGATTGTTTTCTTAAGCAATAGGCACACCTATGATTTTTCAGCACTCACCAATGGGCATAGTTTATCACACAGAACATAGTGATATTCAGATGAAAATTGGGCCCTTCAAAATTGCACGTTACTCTTTTTTACGACATTGGTTGTAGCAGTAAGTGGCAGTGGAGGAGGAAGAGAACATTAATATTAAAAGAATGAAAATCATTTTAAAAAACACAACTCATAAAATATTGAACAAAGGCAACTTCAGGATAATTTGCACATTAACCCTTTGTAAATTAAGGTTATAAGAACAATTAGAAAAAAATCCAAATCTGAGCTTTCTCAACATGGAGTAAACTGTATCACAATGGTCAGATCCCTTTTGACTGATAATCAAAATTAGAAGGAAACAGATTCCTTTTAAGTAGTCACCCACAATACTGCTAATATAAATTCAGCATTGCAGAAAAGTTAGAAAACAAAATGAACCATTCCAGAAAAAAAATGTTCAAGTTGAAGGAAATACAGGAAGAAAAGCAGAAATCTCCTATTTGGTCATTTAAAACAGTAAAGCAACAAAGCATTTTCTTGAAGCCAGTTACATGAAGAACAAATGTAAAACTTAATTCAACATAGTTTTAGTAAAAGAGCAAAATTGTAGAATTTAGGCATGTATAAAATTGCTCAGTTAGAGACATCCATAAGAATTAGCTAAAGGATCTCCAAAATCAAAATAAATCAAAAAATTTCACAGAGCAAAGAGTTATTGGAGAAAATAAGCAAAGGCTCAAAGCTGGCAATCAGTACTTGCACTTTTTTTTATTGCCAGTTCATATTCGATTTTTTTAAAGGATCATTATTATATTTGAATCTAAAATTGCTAATTCAAATTGATACAAATAAAAATGTTTAAAGGTTTCTTGTTGAAAGCTTCTACACAAAAACAAGCTCATTATAGCTGATTTCCTTATAGAAAAAGGGCCCGACAAGGAGATATCCTTGGTCTGTGTTTCTCTAATAATTACTAATATTATTAAACCTTTGACATATGTGATGTTTCTAGAATGGTAGGACTATTATCTATTTAGTGACACTGTTACTATACTGAGAACATGTATCTTAGGTAGCCTTATTCCCATCAGATAGAGAATATGGGATAAATATTAAGCACTGTTGGATCTGAGTCTGCTCAGATTTTATCTTAATTCTGTCATTTATTAGTATGTGATATCAAGGAAATCTCTAAATATCTCACTGGCTCAGTTTACAATCTATAAATCAGGATAATTATCAATTTTGTAAAATTGAGGCAAGAATTAAATTACAGTTCTTCCACGTTTTTTGTTAGGTTTATTCCCAGGTATTTAATTTTTTTTTTGGTGTAATGGTAAATGGGATGGTTTTTCTGATTTCTTCTTCTTCTATTTGACTTTTTGCATATAGGAAAGCTACCAACTTCTGTGTGTTGATCTTGTATCCATCTACCTTATTGAACTGCTTTATTATTTCAAGCAATTTTTCTGTGGATTTTTGGAGTTATCTATATAGAGAATCATGTCATTGTCATATAATGAGAGCTTTAGGTCCTCTTTTCCTATTTGTATCCCTTTTATGTCTTTCTTTGTCTTATTGTCCTAGCTAGAACTTCCAGTACAAAGTTAAAGAGTAGTGGGGAGAGTAGGCATCTTGCCTGGTTCCAGATCTTAACTGGAATGATTTTAGTTTTTCCCCATTTAGGATGATGTTTGCCATAGGTTTGTCATAGATGGCTTTTATTATGTTGATATAAGTTCCTTTTCCCCATATTTTCAAGAGCTTTTATATGAATGGATGCTGAACTTTGTTGAATGCTTTCTCTGCAACTATTGATATTATCATGTGGTTTTTGTTTTTCTCTTTGTTGAAGTGGTGTATTATGTTAATTGATTTCTGAATGTTGAACTATGCTTGTGCCCCTGGGATAAATCCCACTTGGTCATGGTGAATAATGCTTTTTATGTATCATTGAGTTTGATTTGCCAGGATTTTGTTTAAAGTTTTTGCACCCATGTTCATTAAGGAAATTGGTCCCAAAAGAGACCTCAATGTGGGTACAAAGGGACACCTGTGCTCGGATGTTTACTGCAGCACTATTTATAATTGCAAGGACTTGGAAGCAACCTAAATGCCCCAAAACAGATGACTGGATGAAAAAAAAATGTGGTATATATACACTATGGAATATTACTCATCAATTAAAAATGACAAATTTGATGATTTTATGATAACATGGTGTACTTAGAAGAAATCATATTAGCAGAAACAAGTCAAAAAGAAAAAGAGAAACCAAATGGTTTCACTAAGATATGGGTGTAGGGAAAAAATTAACAAAAGCCATGAGGAAAAGTCAAAACAAGCTAAGCACCAAACTGAAGCAGACAACGTCGGTCAGGGGGGAAATGAGGGAATGGTGGGGAGGGTAGGGGGGGTGAATCCATGGGATTACAATAGTGTGAATTTTAAATATAAATAATTTTTTAAATAAATAAGAAAAAAAGAATTAAATTACATAATAAACTTAGAACAGTGTCTGATACCTAATCAATAAATTAGGTGGATATTACCTCACACTTAGAAGGTATCAGAATTGTTTAACTGGATCAAAATTCAAGTTTCTATATTAATAGAGTTCTAAATACATTTTGGTGTAATTTTAGGGAATTATGAAGAGAGCCTAACTGATGAACACAATACAATTTTGGTTTCTGGTATTTGTAGTTCTGTCCCCAAAACCAGATTTATCTATGATCAAAACTGTATTTAATGGAGGAAAGGACTATAGGTAGGATTTTGGTAATTTTAATGGTTCTAAAGTATATTTTTCTTATAATGGGTATATATAAAAATGCTGCATGGGAGAACCATTATGTCTATGAAAGTGTCAGTATTGGTAGGGTTAGTATCAGGAAAAAAGACAAACTAATGTTTGCATTGCTCAATACTGAAAGCCAATGGGTAGAGCTTATACAAATGTTACAGTTTCCCTGACAATTCTGAAAGAGCATCTTTTTTTAAACTCCTTTCAGAGTGATCTGGCAATCTGACATTAATAGATTTTTGCTCACCATCAAACATCTAAGTCCCAACACATCCAAAAGAAGAATTTGGATCCTACAGAAAACAATACATCTCACATTAAATAAAGAGAAACTTCAAAACCTAAAGAAATCCACTGTACAATAGGCTCTCACTTCTAGGTTGATGAATGCCAATATATCAGTTTAGAAATTTGGGTAACTGCCTAAGAACTGTCAACTTCCCTAGCATGCCCTTGGACAGCAATAAACAATTTAACAGAAAAGATAGTGAACTCAAGTGGGAAAGAGAAATCTTTCTGCTAAATCTGTCTAAATAAGGGTTATCACCTAGGTTCATTAGCAGAGTCATTGTAGTGAAATCTTTCCAGGGTTGCTCCTACTATGCTCATGTATTGGACATGGCAACTGAGTTCTGATGGGAGCGAGCACACAGAGCCAGGAGGCTGGGTCAAGTGTTGTAAAATCTGCCCACTTTATCTTATCACTCTGAACACTGTTGGGATTTCATACATCATTCTCAGCATAATAGATTTTTATCTCTAGTTTTCAAGGAAAGTGATTTCTAAACTATAAATTCTACTTTCTCATAGACAGGAGAAATTCATCAATTATTTCCATAATGCCAACCTTGCTACAATCATTGCTTTGTTTTCTTCACTCCAGTCTTTTGGCATTCACACACACACATACATACACACAAGGTATATATTGCATTTGGGAGTCAAATTCTGAACTTTATTTCACATGACCATATGTAAATATAAGCCACAGACTGGCCATCAATTTGAATGATATTCTCAATTTCTACTAGTGAATGTGTTTATGGATTCTGGAAGATTTTTAGTATGATTAACAACTGTAGAGTGGGAATTTTTGTTCATTAGTATAATGGAATGTTATTGATCTTTCCATAAGCATAGCATTCCTATCACCAGCTATCATTGCTTCCTTTAAAAAATATATAGATCTGGTATCAAAATAAATGACAATGCATCATAAAGAAAATTAAGAAATGATACATTGCAAAATATAAAAGCAAAAGCAAACTGTGACTCTGAAGAATGAGTCTTAAAAATGCACATATCTAAAATCATAAAATACCCTGCCTTATAACTAGTAGCATTTTTTTGAGGGAAAACAGAGTTTCTTAGGCACTTATCATGGGCCACATGTCTTCTGCACTGATAACATTGAAAGTATCACAACAAAATTATAAAGTAGACAGGAACAGGAAAATATGAGACTAAATAAGTGAAGGGGTTGATGTACCCACAATTCACAGTGAGCAGGACTATCATCATCTCTCTGGTTCCATAGCCTGTGCTCATCCCGCTGAACAAGAAACCAGACAAAAGAATCTGCATCAAGCATCAGATACTTTAGCTCTTTGAAGCTTCTCCTTGTCTCCCAAATGAGATTGCCCATTTTCTTAAGGACGTAAGAAAAAGGCAAAGTCTCTAGGCACACTGGTCCTAGAGATATGATACAGCAAGAACATTTTGAGGTCCTCTAAAATCATACCAAGTAAATAGCTACTTCTTGATCATACATCAACAACCAATCTTTCCCACATTAAAAGAGTTGAGATCTTGAAGTAAAGTGCAACAAATAAATGCAAATTGAAAAGAGCTGATCTTCTTTCTCCCGTCAACACATAATTCAGCTACATAATACCTACTGCTAAGTACAGAGCTACTATTGCTGTTGGAGCAGTATATACACAATAGCTAAGTCTCCCTGCATATCTACAGGCTGAAAAACAAAGGAGAAGATATCATAATTCAGGCTAATGGTGAAAATAATCAAAACTCAAATCCTGCATACTTATGTGTTAACAAAATGATTGAGACAGATAGTTTCAGTGGCCCTCTATTCTTATTATGAAATGCCTATAAATACAGTCACTATCAAACTGCTCTGTGTATATCTAGGATACTCTAAAAGGAAATGAATTAAACAGTGAACAGTGAAGTATTTTTTTAAATAGCAATGAATTCAGGATTTAGGTCTACTAAGCCATGAATCATCTGTTGAGTTTTGGAAATGAGAGATAATTATCACTTGATAAAATTGTTTTTAAAAGCTTTTAATATAGATCATTATAAATAATAAAAAATATCTCCACTTAATGACATACTTATGTCAGAAAATGGGGACTGAAAATGTCAGAATATCAACAAATAAATGTAACAGAATGTGGAAGTTAGAAAGTTGTGTCTCTAACAGTAAGTTATTCTAATTCTGCAAGGGCCTTTGTAACTCTCAATCCATACTTATTTTGGATTAGTTAGAATCACAACCTGCTTTCTGATTATAACAAAAACTATTCACTTCAAATTAAAAAATTGTCCAAAACTCAGAATGCATCAAATGGAAATTTAAATCACAATAACATCTGTTATTTTTCACCCCACTTCTCTTCACTGCTACCATTGGCATACTGCAAGTTTCTAGCACCCTCATGTGGTTTAATTGGAGTGGTTTCCTAGACATTTAAAAACAGATGTCAGAAACCGAAAACAGTGGAACAGACTATAATTCAACCTGCAAGTTCTGCTGGTATCATAAACCAAGAAAGGAAACCGCAAGTCAGCAAAATTCTAAGACGAATGTGTAGACTCAGTTCTTAGCTTACTTTCTATCTATTGTTCATTTTATGTGGTCACCAGAAAGGATGACTTATGAGCAATTCTAGGTCATTTTTTTGGCAGACAGGAACCCCCAATTTTTAAAATCAATCATTGTTACTGGCAGTTGTGGAAGAGATGAAAAAGATGATCTTTTTTGCTCAAAAAGAAAAGTGATTTTAGTGGCCCCATTTGTGTGTATCTTGATTAGGTAAAGACGGTAACCCAGTTAACATATTGTAAACATTCAATAACTAATGAATCCAGGCTTTGAGACTTTCACTGTCCTTATCAAATTTTTAAGTTATTATTTTTTTCCTATATTTTCACAAATCATTTGAGGTTTTTTGTTTTGCCCAGGTTCCTAGGTGAGATTTCTTTCCAGCAGTAGTGAATATCAGAGTCCTCTTAAAAAGGGGAAGCTAAAGAGATAGATTATACTGTCTTCTTTAATTGGTGATAAGTGTGTTCCTCTTATCAAAAGTACATGTTTAAAACCTCTGTTTGATTTCATAAGCCTATGGTTGCCACAGCAAGTGGTTTTCCCGTGAAAAATAAAAGATTTTAAAGCACTGACATTATCAGAATATCTGAACATGAAATGAAATTTTAAAAATAATTGGCCATGAAGGAGATAAAAACATAAATTAGTGAGAGGTAAAGAATTTATTAATAGAAACCTGAAACTTTAATATATGCTGAACTGGGAATTTCAATGTTAAAAAATATCAGTCAAATGCAAGAGGAATATATTTGCTCAGCAATATACATCAATGTACAGGCTGATTTTAAAGACAATGATAGATTTCAAACTTAGAAAAATTTAAATAAAATGGATATTATTCATTTATTCATTGACTAGTAATATTTCAATATAAGTAATACTTGGTAATTAAATGGTTCACTTATGAAAGTTACTAATTTCCATAATTTCAATAGTCTAATAAAATCACCACTCTGTTTCATGCCAACAAAGGAGGTAGAAGATATTTCAAAATAGTAATAGATGCTTTCCAAAGGTAGACATGTGAAAGTCATGTTTCTGTTTTCTAACATTGGTACTATTTATTTCACTAATGTAGAATTTCAGCACAATGTTTCCTAGTAAGAGAAAGACAATTCAAAACTGCACAGAACATTCAAAACTACAGTGTCTTACCTCTTAAGCCCTTTCAGAGTCTTTTCCATGTTGATAATGTCACGCATCTTATACAAAAACCACTTGTCAATGGAAGAGAGCTTCATAATTTCGTCAAGGGACATGTTATCTTCCAATGCCTGCCAAAAGGAGAAAAGGTACTTTCTTTAGCAAATATTTTGTAAATGTCTTATTTTATTGAAGACTTAAAGCAGTCATCCCTCTTCATGTTATGAAGAGGCTGATGATATACAGATGGACATAGGAAGCTAGTATCACACACCTGATGTTCCTTTCAATAAACTAAAGATGTTGCCAACTCTAAGTGGCAAACAGAAGTTATCTGGAGTTCATCAGAGTGGTAATGCCAAGAGCCCCCTTACAGACTCTGTCTAGGAGTCTGTTTGCATGATGTAAACAACTGGGTTCTACATTTGGCACATCTCTCCAGCATAAAGAATTTCATGAAATTAAAGAAATTTAGGATCAACATAATGGTCCTTTAATTTATATTTGGAGTAATTATATGTTAGCAAATAGCAAATTTTTATCATCTCATTCCACATGCACATAAACTCATCAATTAAAATTTATGGGTCAAATCTTGTGATCTTTCCCTGGAATATTTCTTCAAAAGATGTCAATTACTGTGATTTTTGCACTAAGGCAGATATTTTACAAAATTCTAGTATATTTCAAAACCATGAAGATGACTTTCATTCTGATAGGCAGCTCATCCTTTCTCACAAGTTTACTTTAATAATTTCTTGAAAATGTGGGTCATTAAAATGAGTATAAAGGCAACTAAAAGATGAAGCAAACTCTCAAAACTATGCTATTCAAAATATATCAACTTACTTATTCTTTTTTACTATTAAATAACTAGTGATACCCAATGAAAAATGATAACATTGCAAAACAACATAAAGTAACACTGTATTTTTAAATCCTATTAAGAAAAATATAAAACTAGTAATTATTGATGTATTACAACTCAAGGTAGTAAATTTTCTTAAAACCTGTATCTATTATTATAAAGGCATACAAGTATTGACATACAGGGTAGTCATAATTCTGTTAAATTGGATAAGATGACATCCAACAGGAACACTCAACAGCTTGTGTAGTTCCTAAGTCTATGTTTCTTGTAACTCTCCCTGTAATTATAGCCAACCTCCCAAGAAGTTAATAGTCTGTCTTATTTTCCAAGTGACTGATGGCATATTTGCTGTTGGCCATCAGAATCGTGAGGATAACAGAGTCTTAAGTTAGTACATCTTCAACACACTGAAGGAAGCTGTCACTCAGCCAAACACAGTCAACACAGTGTGGTAAAGAAGGACCTAGAATTCTGTGGTCATTCAGTGTGAAAAGGTGATGACAGTCACCTCCACTGTTTCAAACACAAAGGAAGATTCTGCCAGTCATAGGACTTCATCCTCCAGCACCAAAGCTTTGCACATCACACAAGTTTGAGGTTATTCTAATGTTCCCAAAAACCAAAATCATGCTCTGCATTCACCCCAAATCAAAAGATGATGATTCAGTCATCCTGAAATAAAAGTGCTATAAAAATCAGACCTCAGAGCAGGTTGCCCTTTTCTAAAAGTCATGAAAGCGAGAGAAGATTTACACACTCCCTTCATTCTTTTTCCCCTCCAAGCCCCTGCAGTCCTTACACTCTGTCAAAATCACCAAATCCCTGGTTGCTGTGGAAATGAACAGTAATGATGACCTCTAACAAACAGAAATCAGTTCCTTCTCCCTGTACTCAGGCAGACAATAATTTATCCCTCAGATCCTGCACTTCTTGCTTCTATAGAGGGCTCTGTGCACAAGAAATAATCTCTACCTATTTCCCCTTCAACTCTCATTTTTTTAAGTCTGTTTAAAAAAAAAAGAAATTTGCTTAGGTATTGCAACCTAGATAGAAATTCAAACATACATCCCTGTTTCATCTGCATCAGAATGGCAGAAATATAACTAGACTTAAGGAAAATGTCCATTTGCTCTTTGGGGGGAAAACATATATGTACACATACATGTGAATGTACATACACACATGCATGCACACACATGAAGGTGGTAGATTGCTTTTTAAACAAGAGACTGAAATAGGAACAATAAATAGAGTGAAATAATGAAATGGCTCTCTATAATAATCTCTTACTACCACTACGACCCTCCCCAAGTTAGAAAAATGTTAATTCTCTATTACTTTGAAAGTTAGCTTGAGAAATATTCATCAAAAGATACTGGTATCTGCCAGAATTTTAATGAACTTAACTATTCTGCATTTAGAAATCATGATGGTGAAGAGTATGTGTTCTAATCAATGAAACAGATCTTACATTTCATCTCAGAAAAGATAGCACTTTTCTGTCACTACAAAGGTAAAATACAAAGATGGATTCCTTTTTAAAAGACAAAATTCATATTTTCATCAAATCATCCCACATGTACACACATGCACAAAATGGTCAGCAAGTCTGAGAGTTCTAGTGTGTTTGATACTGTTGGAGGATTAATGTCTAAGCTTCCTTAAATGTCAAAAAGCCATTCTGGGATTTCTGACCAGACACATCCCAGCTGCCCAAATCACCTTTGATAAAATCGCATGGGCTGAAATCTCACAACTCTAAGCATGGTAAACATGGAAGGAGATTCATATGGCTTTTAATTTGCATAAAAGGGAACAAGTGGGTGGGAGTAAGAAATGCAAAATGGGGGTAGATAGAACTAATAAAATAACTATATAGAAAAGCCTATAGTCAAAGAAGTTTTTATAGTATGTTGATGTTCAAACACACAAACACAAAAGGGTGATTCTGGGTCCTTAGATAGCACATATTAAATGATACTCTTATGCATCTTCCTTTCTAAAATAATATCTTATAGAATTTCAAGGAACAAGAATGAAGGTGAAGAAAGTGACAAATTAACATTATTAGTTTCACTTAAAGTGCTGATACCACAGTTAGTATAAGGGAGTAATATTTTACATATGTGATCATCCTTTAGAACTGCAATGTATCCTTAAGTTCAAGCTTAAAGTCAAGGTCAAAAGGGCAACTTTTTATTAATTATAGAATAATATGAAATTCATGGAAGTCTCCAGTTTTAGATTAATGAAAAGAATTACAAATTTCTTAGAAATCTCTGAAAGCAAAACCACTTTGCGATTCTTAGTCAAAACTATGTTCTGAAAAAAACAAGTGTGTGTCTGTGCGTGTGTGTGTGTGTGTGTGTGTGTGTGTGTGTGTGTAGCTGGGCTTCTTGTCACATTTTACCTTAGCAATAGCATAAATGCGAGTGCTGGAGGGGTCAGACAGCTCTCTTTTGATATCAAGGTTAGACGGCCATTCTTTGTTCATCGGAAGACGGGCAGTGAAACCATCAATGGATGGATGGCACATGCGTAAAGCCTTCTGGAAACTCTCTTCAAAAGTGCGACCAATGGCCATCACCTGTGGTGCACAATCAAGAGATCATATTTTTAAGAATATTTCTATGACAGAACTTGAGTAGAATCACTTTCAATAAACACTTTCAAAAAACATAGGAACAAAAACATATGACAAAAGAATACAATTCACATTTTGAGTATTATTATTCTCCTTCTCTTTTTCTCCCTGGTTTGGATGTCATGCTCCTTTAACACCACCTTAGTCTTTACCACTTAGGGAATTTAGCTGTAAGTGCCTAGACTGATGAGGGAATCACCTGAGCCACAATTACTATCTTAAGGACTCTAGTCAGAGCACATCGACCCTTTAAAAAGATCTTGTTTTGGTACAGAGCAAATGGAGGAAAACCACATGTATATTAGCACAATTATTTCTAAGTGAGTACCAGTAAGTACCAAAGACAAATTGACATTCTTTATAGCTAAGCATTAATATTAATAGAAGCTTAAGAATCATAACAAATACTGACAGATTCAGATTTTGAAGGTAAGTGGATACTAAATTTCCCCTGACAAATCCACAATGTCTTCCCGCAGTATTTAGTAAAAGTGAAAGATTTATATGCTGTGAAGAGAAACCAGAGTATGTCTTCCCACAATCTTTACAGCTGATAGTACACTAATCAATTAGAAAAACCATGTGGTGGTTTAGTTAGGACAAGTTACAAATCAGAATTAAACTTAAATTGACCTTGAAGACTACCTAGTTATTTTCAATGGATAAACACTATCTTTGAATCTTTCCATGGAATAATAGATTACTATGCACTTTTGGTCTCCAATTTAAAATAATAACAGTCATAATGCTGCCTTCAGTAAAGTTCCGTGATTCCTCAAATAGATCCAAATTCCCATTAATGTCAGCTTAGTAAATCTTTGTGTCAACTATGAGAAGATACATATTCAAAAATCACTAAAGCCCAAAAGATAACCTTTCACAATACTCCAAATTTAATTAGAAATAAGGAAAGATTCTCAAAAGCAGGAATAAACAAAATGTTGGTCCTATTCAGCTATGCAATTTTCAAGCATAGTGGTATTTGAAAAGTTAAATGATGAGTTTGTGGATTTGTTAGACATGGGGAAACTGTCAGAAATAAAGTATTTCCTGATACTATAAAATGAATAAAATATTCTTGGACTACTTCATAAAATGTATTACAAATTTATATTTAAAACTTGATCACAAGTTTTATTTATAACAATAAATTACAAATTATACTTTAAACTTTATAGAGAAAATATTTTATTATTTAAGTATACCATATATAACAGTATATAGAATATTCAAGATAAATAACCATACTTAGATAATAATAAAGGAATATGTAACTGTTTTTCAATTTTATGCTTTTTAATACCCTATGTTATTAAAATTTACGTTCATTACATGAAAATTTCAAGTAACATGGCCAATCCTGACTCTATTCTACTATATTCTCATAGCACATGTAAGTAAAATTTGTATTTTATTTTTTACATTTTAATTCATGTTACATTTGGTTTTGTTTATATTCTTTGAACTTATCAAAAGCAAATAATGTGTCCCAATCATCTATATTTTTTCATTGTTTTATCTTCCAAGTTTCTTGTTCATAGTAAGAATCTGAAAAATGTTTAGTAACCTCATCTGAATTAAATGCAAGGTGTTAAGTATTTGTTGTTAACAATCCCTCAGATAATATACTCAAAATGAAAATATTATAAAATTATCTCATATTCTTTGTCCTACAAGTTTTACTCTTCACAGTGTAAAAAAAAATGATCTCATGAACTGTAAACTAAACAATTACTTATTTGGCAGAACCACAACAAATAAGCCTTTCCGTGGCATTTGAATTCTAATTCTATAGTAAAAAAGGATAATAGAAAAAAATAGTAAAAAAAGGATAATAGAAAAAATAAGATTGAAAATAAGTATGAAGGAAGAAAAACTATTATGTGGTGTTTTATAAGAAGAACATTTTCATCTAAATGGTGAAATTGTTCTTTATCTGTCATTTTTTTAAATTTCCCTTAATATCTTGGAAGTTAAGGAAACCAGAACAGTAATAATTCTGCCTTTCATGTGTAAATATGATGATAGATCAGTAAAATCTATTTTTTTCCTTTTCTCCTGCATTGGTGATATATTGAAGCTGTGTTTCTTTTGGTTAGTGGCAAGGATTTCTATTTCTTTTGGTTAGTGACATGGTTTTCTGAAATTACTAGTCTAGTTCAGGTTATAATCTGGAACAAATGAAGGTCAATATATAACAATGTCATAATTCAATTTTTTTCTCTGTAATCTAACCAGCATAGATAACTAGACATAAACTAGGATCTCTTACATTGACAACATAGAGGTGACAGATGACTGAAAATTGATGAAAGGTGACAGACAAGTGGATGGTGAGTGGATGGATGGATTTATGGATCAAAAGATACAGGTAGTTCAATAGATATTCATGAATACTGTTAATAGTCAAGACCCTGCCAATAAATAATAACAATAATGATGATAGAATGTATATAGATATTATGCGATGAATTTATCTTACAAGACTTTACATTCTATACAAATTAACCCTAAACTTTCTAAGATCATTGCCATTTTTCAGATGGAGAATTTAAGGCTCAGTGTCCTGCACTAGAGTCTCCAGCTAGTGTCAATGCCAAGAGTAAAACCCAAGTTCAATGAGGTTTCATGTTCTCTCTGTTAAGCCACGTCTTCTAAATATAAAGAAGAAATAAGACCTTAGCTAAGGGGCTCCAGGTGGGGGGCAATGAAATAAAACACGAATCTGATTCCAATCTTTCCTCCACACAAAGAAACACTATATCTGAAGATGGAATAATCCAAATCATAATTTAATTTTAAATAGTATGAGAAAATATGAAAAATATAAAGGTGCTGAAAATTTAAAACATTTCAGCATAATAAAAGGAAATTTAATATTCCACCATGTTCTCAATTTGGAATTTTTAATACTCTATTCTCACTTTGGAATTTTAGAATTTTAGAGAAACAGAGACCATGAAAGCTTTATTAATCCATTTCTTTTCTTTTAAAGACAAGGAGAGTGAGACAAAGTAACAATTAGTTACTTTACAATAAAAAGAGTGAGGACAAAGTAACAATTAGTATGACCGGACTAAGTTGAATTCTTAACCTCAGTTCAGTGACTGTTTTGGTATACCATGTTGTCTTTTATTTTCTAGATGTAATTATGGTTATGAAACACACATACCTATGGAACACATATGTGTATATGTGTTCTCCTGTGTGTACAGATAAAATGTCCACATGTCTTAATCTCTCATTTTGAATCGAAACTTGTAAAATGTATTATATATCTATGTAGCAAACGCTTTATCTTAACAGTCAAATGTGGAGATAAAGAAACACCAGAAAGGTTATGGAATTCTTATATAATCCTTCAATCCAAAATCCAGGCAACCTTACGACACTAAATGTCAAGGATTTGACAAAAGAGCTAAGGGCAAAGGAGGAAGCAATCAAGGACTCACCTCCCCTACACTTTTCATTGAGCTACCAATTCGGGTGGATGTTCCATGAAAACGGTCCAGATCCCAGCGAGGAATCTTGGTGACCATGTAATCCAAGCTGGGTTCAAAGCAGGCTGATGTCTTTCCTGATACAACATTCTTGATTTCTGGAAGTGGGATCCCTAGGGCGATCTTTGCAGCGATGAATGCCAACGGATAGCTACACAGGAAGAGACAATTTTATATTATCTGTCAGCAATAAGCATCAAAAATAATGCAAACGTAAAATGGTCTTTGAAATCCTAGTTTTGTTTCACATCATGATATACAACATAAATGACCTCTGCTCTGTACAAATATTTCACAGCCACTTAGAAAATTATATGCTTCATGATAAAGGACAGAGGTACAGATCATGAAGAATTCTCAGTGTTTCCAACATGCAGGACTACAACTCCCATCCTTCACCTCTCAATCTAAAATCAATAGCTTTCTTGATAAAGTGTTCACTTGGGTGTAGCATCCACTAGGATAAGAATCTGCAATATATTTTTCCAAAAAAACATACATGCCTGTACCGAGGAACAGAGGAGTTAACTGATATTTAGGCGTATGTAATGGTGAAAAAAATGTAGATTTGCAAACTTGGGTCTATGCTTGTCTCCAAATTATCTTTAAGCCACTATCTTTGGGCTTCTTATAAAATTAACATTCAAAAACTTGACCATCCTCCTTAGTTTTGGTCACTGAATCTGAGAAAATAATTCAGAGTATTACAGAATTAACTATGAGTCCTTTGGCACAACTCTCCATTGAATAGATAAGGAAACCTCCTATAGAAATAATGTGATGTTTCAGTCTTGGCTCTTGCTGAAGGCGACATGCCTTCCACCACTCCATAAAACACTATGTAGCTATATAAAAACTTTAGGAGTAGACATTTGTTCATTGAAATGCCACACAGTTAAATGTCAAATGTTAAATACACTAATAGAAGCAGAAGTTATTAGTAAATTTCCCCTCCAATTATGCTTGTTAGCAGTAGTTACATGGACAGCAAACTTATTTATGTGGTTGCAATATTTACTCATAAAAAATCCAACATTATTTAGTCTTGTGAAGTTTTGTTAAACTAAAAATAAGGTATATTGAATGCTCAAGTAGAGTGAACTATATTATGTCTACCGTTTGCTCTATACATAATATACCAATTGACGACTAAAATTAAGGATTAATTTGCTCTTTTTAATAACATCTGCAAAGTGCAATTAAGAAGCAGATTTTTCACAGGCTGCTTTGACCACCTAGATTTTGATTAGTTTATGATTAGCCAGCAAACACAGTCAGCTAGCAATACCATTTGCATCAATCTGGCAGCAAGCTCATTAATAACCATGTCCTTAGGGTCCTGAGTGATTTGAAGCCAGTAAACAGAAATGGTGGCTATAGTTTATGAATGCTGCACATAGTCTTCCACTACCTGTCAATTTTCCAATTCTATTTGCAAAGAAATTGCAAACCAGGGTCAATATTCTGGCCTTACCCAGTAGCCTTTGAGGCCAGGGCAGAGCTTCGGGAGAGTCTGGCATTCACTTCAATGATGCAGTATTCCATTGTGGTAGGATGGAGGGCAAACTGAATGTTGCATTCACCCACAATGCCCAAATGGCGAACAACATTGACTGACGTGCGTCTCAACATCTGAAACTCTGCATTGGAGAGTGTCTGGGCAGGGGCCACGACAACAGAATCACCTGTGCATACAAGCAACATTTATTACTTGGTGGCAACTTAGTGACTTAGCAATCTGTTTCACAGCACAAGACATAACTGTGCACAGATTTGTGAGGAAAAGAATGAACTCACAGTAATGTGTACAAAGGAATTAAGTTATTATATCCCCAGATTCTTGTTTACTTGACACACTCCTCACGGAAACCATTTACTCAAACGTACCTAACTATGAAGATTATAGTCATGTATTTATCAGGTTGATGTTAACTTGGTCAATTTCCCTTTGCATCATCTTAAATTCTCTCTCCCCAATATTTCCTTCCATAGAATATAATCTCTTCTTTACTCAGACTGGCCCATCCATCTATTTTCTGTATCTTATCCCTTCCCATTCTCTTTCTGATCGCCAATTCTAACATCAATATCTCCAACTCTAACATCGATATCTTCAGTCTTAGTCTTCAGTCACCATCACTTCTACCTACAAGTATATTCAGATCTCACTGGCTCAGCAAGTCAGTCCCTCTCCAACACTGTTGGATGATCTCAATGATCTTCTCTCATTCTTTACATGACTAAATTTCTTCAAAGTCTACCAGTGTGTTTATCATTCATTACTATAATGCCTTTCAATATGGACCATATTACCAATTTTGTACTGAAACTATCCTCTTGGGCATCCAAAAATGTTAGACTAAATCCTCGTTCATGACTTTTCATAACATTTCATACAAAAAAAAAAAAAAGCACTTTCATCAGTTTGCTTCATTCAAGCTACAAGCTGTGGTTTTCTTCCTATCATTTTTTTCTTCAACACTAGCTGCTAACCCCTGCCCTATAAGTGTAAAAGATTCCAAAGTTTCTGTCCTTAACCCTATACTATTCTCTTTCTATATAGTTACCCTTGAATACTTACTTCATGCTTCCAGCTTCAGTTGTTTCCTTTAGATCAAGACTCCCAATGACTTTATGTTAGGTGCTTTATTTTTACCCTTTTATTGTTACCAGATCCATATCCTCAATTCCCTTCTTGAGAGTTCTCGCACACCCTAATCTAGATTGTGTCTCTAAAGTCATCCTCTCAGCCCTCTAGTTTGACTAGTTTTCCTTCCTGAGAAAACTATTTCTCTTCAGTGTGGCTATACCTTCACTCACTTGGTGACTAACATGCCAGACAACTTTAAGTCTTTGCAACCTTACTTCTCAACACTAAGTCTTACAGAATTCACCTCTACTTATATTGCTTATATTTGACCATTTTCTCAAAGAAAACAAGAATAGTAATGTCTGTCTTACTAGATAGGGTTTTTTTTTGTGAAGACAAATGTAATATATTTTCAGTAGAGAAAAATATGATCATGTGTAAAGTTTTACAGTATTTAAAAATAAACTTAGCAAAGATAGTCATGTACCATCAAAGGCATGACAACAATTTTTGATGATTTTTACCTACCTGTGTGAACACCCATGGCATCAACATTTTCCATGTTACAGACAGTTACACAATTGTCATCCGCATCTCTCACCACCTCATATTCTATTTCTTTCCAACCAGTCACTGACCTCTCCACCAGAACCTGGTTGGTCATGGCAAAGGCCTGGAAATTGGTGACAAAAGATATTAAAGAGTGAGAAAAGGCAATGGTTTAAAACAGAATACTGGCAAAATGCCCTGGCTTACATCCTGGTCAGACCCAAATTCTCAAGCTGTCTCCATCCTCCTGTCTGCTCTAGAAGGCACAATGTGTCAGAAAATCAGTGAAGTAGTAGGAATAGCATCCCACAGTGAATATACTTGATTTACATTATTGAGGCTTGCCATTCAAAGTGCTGATATGACATTAAATCAAACTAATTTAGGAAAAAGAGAAAATAATTGAGCAATCAGGCAGAGGGAAATGAAATTATTTCAGCAGCTAGGCTTCTGTGAAACTAGAAAATGTGATAAGTATGAATAAATATGGAAAATAAGTCTAAAGACTCTGGCTTTCTCTAAAATAGCTGAGGGTGTTTTGTATAGTGACATACACAATAAAAGTCAGTTGATGTTGATGAGGCAAACAAAGGAGTTGATGATGGTTGTAAACAGTTAGCTAAGATGGCAGATGAAACTTAGGAATTAGAAGAATCATATGCATCTATTCTCGTGGTTAATCACTGCCTTGGTGCTTAAATCCTGAGTCATATATCATGTATGCCTGATTAAACAGATATGAGTTAGTATAATTATCATTTCATATTTACTGAGCAGACATTGGTGGGCAGAACATTGAACCCAAAATTCAAAGAGGTAATCTCTGGCCTCAGGATATTAGTGGCTGAAAACTCATGGCAGTGGTGTCCTTTGTCTCATATATATTTGATTTACCGCCGCAATGAAAAGAAGAGAAAGTAACTGGAGAAAGTCATCCCAATGTTTTTAAATTACTAGCAGGATGTATAATGAAATAATATTGCAATATAAGTTTTGCCATAATGTGTCTCAACACTATTATTTTAACCTCACTCAACAGGACAAGCTCCAACATGTGCAGCTGAAAATGTAACACATTTGTTCATAACTGCCTATGATAAAGTTTTCAAAATGCTTAGGAAACTCTGTAATCAGTGTTAACAAGTAAATAGTGATTAATTTGTCTTTAGGAGTGCCTACCAGTGGAAGAACTCTAAGGAAAGAAGGGTATGAATCCAGGGAAAGCACTCTGCATTCTAATAGAGTGGACTAGATATTTGAACACAAGGACAATTGAAATTATTTTCACCTATAACCTATAGGTGAAACCTATAACTTCTATAACCTATAACTTCTTCCTTTATTCAAATTCTCTGATTTTATATTTAAGGATAAGTTAAGGACCTAGGTGAGTTCATGCAGCTTTTAATAGTGTGAAACATCATCTTACGAAGATGAGAGGGTAGCTTAGACTAGAATGAAGTGAGTAATTATTCTCACTGGGAAAGCTAGGTTTTCAACAAAGAAAATCATTAAAGGGCCTCTTGATTATTTAGAGGAACATAAACAATTAAAAACTATCCCATTCCAAAATTTCCTTCATTGTAAACTTTTTTAGAAAATGTCGGTGTTCAAATGAGTTACCCATATAGTGAAAAATATATTTCTAACAGAGAATAAGTACATATCGTCACTATTGGGAGTAATAGATAGCTAGTATTTAAAACTTTGGGGAACACTAAGATGCTAGAGGGAAATGATAGATATCTCCATAAAGATGGATTTTTCTTTACATATGCAAATTAAATATGATTATATTATTTAAATTAAATTATTCAAATGTTCATAATGAAAACAGAAACATTTACATTAGAGATAATTCCCTTCATGGTTTTGTTCTGGCAACTTTAGGAAAACTTAAAAAATTAAAATGTCAGTGTATAAGTTTGTCTTTGTAGTTACTTGAATTTCATTTATCTCTCCTCAAAATCCCATTATGCAATTTGAGGACTCCCTTTTCTTTTACTCTAAAAGAACACCATGATAAAGATACAAGCTATTTACTCAGCTTGAACTATTTACTCAGTGCTCCCCAAAATAGCCCTCACAATAATTTATCAGAGTCACTGCCATTTCTGCCATGTAAGTGACACATCCCCCTACTGCACTTGCATTCACTCAGCAAGCAAGCACCTAACCACCAGCACTGCCAGTCACCATTCCAGCCTCTGGCCAATTCGTGTGGACAAAACCCACTGCTTCACAGAACAGTTTCTGTGTTAGTCCCTAATTTATGTTTTGGAGCATATCACTTTTCAGAATTTTCACTTTAATACTTAAGAAAATAAAATCTAATAATATAAAATATTGATGTTGATAGAAAATAAAGTTAAGCACTCAAATCTTATTTTTATTTGAGGTAATTGGCAGAGCAGTCACTCACTGATGTACGATATTAAACATCTAACCACCTACACAACATGTTTTATTTCACTTACTAGTTGTCATTCACATCATATCACTTAAAAATGTGTAAAATAGGATATTATATTCTACTTCTTTAAAATATATGTAAATGGATTAAGCTCATAGCACTGAACTCAGGACAACAACAATAAAAGCAGAGTGATCATTAGTTTATCTAGGACCATCTATGTTAATGCTGCCTTCCTTATTAATAATGGCACTGCATTACCTTTTCAAAAATGTCAACATCCAAAAAAAAAGTCACATCTTTTGGGCAACAGTGTTGGGAAAATGGTGGTGATTTAATAGGGATGATGTTGTTTCTTTTTTATTAACTCTATTATTTAATGGTATTGATTTTATTGAACTGACATTGGTTTATAATACTGTATCTAATTAGGGGGATAGATTCACACATACACACCCCCTTCAGATGTTTCCAGACCATGACCACCAAGCACCAAAGAACCCAAAGACCTCCACCACAATTCATGGGAATTCTCTTCCTCCTTACTTCCCATTCCTTCATCCTCCCCTTCTGGTAACCTCGAATCAACAATCAAATTTCTAGGGTCGTTCTGGTTTAATTCTGTCCAATTCTTTACTTTGTTTCTTTATATGCTACATGAGAAAACAATATTTCTTGTTTCTTAAACTTTCTTAACTGAAAGGGAATATCAAGTCCTGTTCATTCAGAAGTTAACTTGCAAAAATACATACCTTTGTGCTGAGATCCACTAAAGTCTCCTTGTTAGGACAGATGCCTGAACCTAACCCACCCAGGGCATAGGCAGAACGAATCATCACTGGGTAGCCAATCTTGTCTGCAGCCTTCAGCGCATCCTCAATCTGTCAACAAGAACAGGGATTCAGCCATTCAAGAGCAGCCCACACTCACAGAAAAGACCACACCAAGAAAATTTGGCACTTCATATAGATTGGTATATTTGGGGGAAATGAATATGGAACTGTTATGTGCTTCCCCCTACTCCTCCTGAAAAATAAGTATTGCTCTACCAACTCTAAGTAAAGTTCTAGGATTAAAAAAATAAAACAAAGAATGGATTTTGGAGGTTTTTTTTTAATCTCTTTGTGGTGAATTTTATTTTGCCATGTAGAAAATAAAACCAGGCCCAAGAATAAGTAATCGTCAGCAACCTAAGAATGAGAACCATGTTGAATTTTTAATTTCAGTTTAAATATATTCATCTCATAAAGAAACAAGGTCTTTTACTACTAAAGCTAATGTACTGTTACTGTCATCAGCCATCAGGAACACTCTATGGAAAGATTTTTTATTTTTCAAGTTCCGTCAAAAAGTAGTCCCAGAGCATGGGGGTCTTTTTTTTTTTTTTTTTAACTTACGGAATACAACATATGGTGGCTATATTTTCCTGTCATGGAATATTATTACACTACCAATGGGAATGTAATTACACCTTTCCCATATGCCTGCTTCTCATCCTGAGGAAGCAAGAACATAATTAAATCTGGCAATGAAAGAATAAATGTATGGCAGGAGCTTTCCAAATGTTCAGCAGAGCTATCCTGGGATTATTCCTGATTGACAGCTTTGCAACATGGCATATACTTGATAGCATTCTTTGCTGAAACATACATGGTCCATTTTTCAGTTGTTCCTGCCACACTGGCCTTATCCCCAAGGAGCTGCCTAGTTCTACAATGGGGGAAAATTGCATCAAAACCTATTTACAGTACCCCTACTCCACTCCATCTCTGTACATCAGGAGCAAAGTCAAGGCAAAAAACAGATGTACAGCAAGCTGACTTTTTACTGGCATCTGATAATAGCTTGCCAATAGGCATAGGATGGAAGATGGATGGCACACCATAGAAAATGATTAAGAGAAACACAAAACAGTCTGTTCTTTTTAACATCTACACCACGGGTTTCTCAGTCATAGGCCTTGCTGACCAAAACCAATGGTGTTTTTTCCAGGTAATTCCATTTTTAAATGTTTAGACCATTCTCACAGGAACACTGAAAACCAACCACTTCCCATCTACAGGTCATTCACACTACAAAATATGTGAATGGTCTCCATAAGAGGGTAAAAATCACTTAGGCATGGCAAATTAGTACAAGTCTTGATTTTAATCCAGAAGTCATGAGATTAGAGGCACTTCAACTATTGCTAAAGCCTTTGTTTCTGCATTTGTTTTCTTTTCATAAAATGAACCATGGATACTTATCCCTAACATTTCATCTTTGAATGCTGCGGTACACACTCAACTTCTCTGAGGTGCTGGCACATTTCTGGAAGAAACTATATGCAAGTATAACTTTAACTATTATTTATAGGTAGAACAAATCATTGTACTTAGAATACAAGACAAAAAAAATGACACTGTTTCTCTGGAGGAAAGATTACTTACTGATTCCACAGCAAAGCTTGGGGCAATCTTTTCATTAATTTCATTTAGTTTGTCTGAGAACAGCTGCCTGTCTTCCGTGGCCATAATGGATTCAACTGAGGTCCCCAGGACTTTCACATTATACTCCTTGAGCACACCTCTCTTAAACAGTTCCACTCCTACCGAAGAATGAGAATTATCAGCTTTCAAAAACTCAAACTCATATGACTTCTTTTAACAGCTACCAGAATATAACTTTTTTAAAGATCTTAAAATTAATCTCAAGAAACTATCACAGTCCACAATAGAACTGCATATAGGATAGGGGAAAAAAAAGTTTTTCAATGAAAGTTCAGAAGCCATCCTGACAAAATTCTTTGCTGATATTTCTGTAACTTATAGTACCACTTAATTTTCCAGATAAAATCTCCATAATAAAAGTGATGATAATAAAAAATCATAGCACTACAGAAAACTTTAAGGTCTTAGTATATTTTAAAGGTTCTTCTGATTCCCATTCCACCAAAGAAATTTTCTTATCAGTTCCCATAATACAAATATCAAGCTTTTAAATCACCAAAATTGGATGTGTTTTCACAAATTTCCCATCTGACTTTGGTTAAGTCATATTTAACAGAGATAGCATCATCTGCTTACCCCAACTAGCTAACGACTCAATCATGATCTAGTCCCAAAGGTCTGAAGCATTTTTAAAAGGATAGAGCATGAACCTCAGCAAATACAGAAAGGAAAGGTATGACAGAGAAATTGAGTTAGGTTATCATAAAAACATATGCATAAAACCACAAGACTAACATATAAGAGCACTAAATACATGCTAATTCTCATTTTCCAAACATAATCATTCTAAGGACCTCACTAATAAGAGAGAAAAGCAGTATTTTTGGAGAAAGGAAGGAACCAAGAAAACTTCTTAGCACTGCCTGAGCATTAAGATGACATGAGCCTTTGGCACCTTTGCTGCTTTGTGACATAAGCCAGTCGCTTTCATTGTATGATTATTTTTCAGGTGACTATTTGCCCACTGCTTCCCCACACATTAGACAAAAGAGCATAACTACTAGAGAGCACCAAAAAAAAGATTATTACATAGGCACGAACAAGTGAAAACTGCGTTTTCAGAAGAACTCACCGCAGTTGAGCGCAGTCTGGCCTCCCATGCCGAGAATAAGCCCATCTGGCCGTTCGGCCTTGATGACTTCGGTGACAAACTGGGGTGTGATGGGAAGGAAGTACACAGCATCTGCCTGCTTCAGACCCACCTCATTGGTCTGCACCGATGCAATGTTGGGGTTCATCAGGACAGTTTTGACATTTTCTTCCTGCAAAAAAAAAAAAAAAAAAAAAGAGAGAGAGAGAAGGAGTCAGGATCTGAATATATGATCCAAAGAAAAGAACCAACTGGAAATAAAGGTGCTATTGGGTAGCAGAACTCTTGGTCATTTTGTGGGTTGCACAGATCAGTAAGAGGACTAATGAGTGGAAGTTAAAAGAAGATAGCCGGGCACGGTGGCTTGTGCTTGTAAGCTTCAGCCTATGAAGCGGCCGG